>RSEE01000192.1:0-31591 GCA_003971905.1 Moniliella sp. 'wahieum'
CCAACCAGAGCAACCACAAACAAATCCACAACGACACACACACACACACAATTGTCAGCCGGCCGCCACATGTCACTTTCGATCACTGTCCGACCCACGTACCAGCCAGCCGTTTTTCCTCTCTCTGGGCAACACCACCACGCCTCGCTTTCCGGTTCGCTTTCCACTTCGTGTGCTTCCCCCACCGTCCCACTCGCTCGGCCCGAGACCGAGGCCCCTTCGTCAATGGTGAGTCTCCCTCGGCAGTGGGCAACATCTCGGTCGAGGTGCCGGCATGCTGCTGGACCTCGTCGTCAGGAGAGAATTTGGGAAGCCGAGGCTGAAGCCGTCAGCAGGGAGGGAGGTGGAGGATTGGTTTGCGTTCGCCCGCTCTGATCGCTCGGAGCGGTCGTTGAGTTCTTCCTCGAGGCGTTCACGGAGGTAGGCAATGATGCCAGTGCCAAGGTACCCCCCTCTCTTCGTCATCTACTTCCTCCCATGGCACTGGCAGAGCGCGAAACGGATCCGGCCAGCAGGAGATGACAGAGCCCATCACTGCGTGCCTTCTCGTTGGTATCTCGCGGAAGGGTGGCTGGAGCGGGGGCTGGGCGTCTACCCGTTGACCGAATCCGAGATTTCGGACGACGCCACCGGTTTCCCCTCCCTCCCAAGCCGCGAGACATTGTCAAGCGACTTGGCACGCGGTTTGAGCAACCCCTCGGCCAAGGCCTGGGCGGACGCCATGGAGCGACGGGTATTGATGATCGCATTGATCGCCGCCAGTTCCTCCGCATCAAGCCAACCGTCTTCGTTGTCATTTTCATTTTCATTTTCGTTCTCCTCATTGTTTTCTTTCTTTCGCCCTCGCTTATGCTCTTAGGTCGGCTGTGAAACCAGGACTTCGGCTTCTTCTTGTCCTCCCCAGTCGGCGGATGGGCTTTGGCGCGAGCACGCTCGAGCGCAATCTGGCGCCGATCGGCCAGTTGGCGATTGCGTACCTGCCGCTCGGCTTCCCTCTTTTGTTGGAGGGAAGGGATGTAGGTTTGGGAGCCCGATCCGGTGCCCCATCCGCCGAGGATGGCCATCTGGCATTGAAGTTGATGTCGGCCATGCCAAGCAGCATGGCCACCTTGCTCATCCCCCATAGCCGCTCAGCCTCGCGCTCCCGTTGGCGTGCCTCCTCTTTCGCGCGCGCTCTCGCGCGCGGCGTTCACGTCGCTCAGCCTGTTCTTTGCGCAGGGCAGCCTCCTGCTCTGGCTCGGCAGTAACGGCGCGGATCTGGGTGCGCACCACACCGTTCTTATCTCGACAGAAGGAGACGGGCTGAGCGCGGGGGACGTGGAGCGGGTTGTTGCGGAGGATGCCATGGCCAGCCGAGCGCTCGCTGGGGGCGCTGGAGGCAGCGGGGGGGGGACGGCGGCGGCGGAGGCGGGGGAGGCGGTGGTGTCTGCGTGGCTGGGCGGGGCGAGTCAGAGGGGGCTGAGACGAGGAGACGGTGCTGGGGGAGGCCGGCATGGACGCGGGGGCGGGGGCACTGGCACAGGTACTGGCACTGGCGGTGGGAAGGGCGGGGTGGGCGGGCCATCGACTGGCCAGGCAGCAGGCTGGCGTGGTGGGGGGCGGGGCGATGTCGATGGTGGATGGGGGATGGAGGACAGAGGATGGCGGGGCGGCTCTGCCCTGTGCGGCCCTGTGCCCGCAGCACTCCCCCGCGGTGCGTACCCCAGCAGCCCCAGACTGCCCCCCCCGCGCCCCCGCGTCCGCGCAGCCCCCGCGCCCGACACTGGCCCTGCGCGGCCGCCCTGACCCATGCCATGCGACGCACCGGCCGCATCGATGGGATCGATGATCGATGAGATGAGATCGATGATGGATGCTACTGATCGGTGATCTGTGATTAATGAGTGCTGGGGTTCTTAATCGGTTCTTGGCCCGGGCGAGGCCATGGCTCACGTGATGCCCCCGGACGCTGGCCAGTGCGGGAGTGCTGGAGTGCTGCGCTGCTCCGCCAGCGTTCGTTCAACGTACTCTCGTTCACTATGAGCCTCCGCCCTGGCCCGAACGCGAACGGGCGCCACCAGCGTACGCGCCGAACGATCGCGGGTCCATTGGGCCACACGCCCACCCAGGTCTCTTGCGGCCCCATGTGCCATGCCGCGATTACCTCCATTACCTCCCCCCCACGGCAGATACACCCGCCACCCACGCGTATTACCATCCCATCCTGCCTCTCTCGGTATCCACAGCACACCGGGCCTACTCGCCTTCTTCCCGACAAGCTCCCTGCGCCCTCTGCCCTACGCTATAGCCAGCGCGAACGCCGTGCCTGTCAGACGCGTCCGCACCAAGGCACAGGCCTTGGCAAGTCAGCAAGGAGCACTCGGGCAGGGCCTGGCAGGGCCCCGGGTGGCCTCTAGGCTTTTTTGTAATTCCGATCGGTATACCTTTCCGGTTGCCGGTTGTGGGCGTCCTCGTAGCAGTAAGCTTTGCGATCTGGTCGGGCCAGGGTGGTGCCAAGCTGCCAAGCCTTGCTCTGATGCTCGATGCCCGGTGCCCAGAATAATACCAACCAAAATCGAGATTGATGCATGCATGATGCATGTCATGCATGACAGTTGGTGGGCTTGGCGTTTCGCAGAGGGGTCGTTAATTTACCAATGCACTCTCCTATTCCTCTTGATCGCATCTCTCGCTCGCGCTCCAACGTCGTTCGGGTCTTCGCTCTGATCCTCACTACCAGCGCTGCCGCATAGCCGGTGGTGGTCAATTGTGGCTGTCCTTGCGTTGCCCTGACCGGCCTGACTTCTAGGTCTGCTGGGCCGGGTATCATGATGATCGATGATCGATGAAGGCATAATGAATCGAGCGGGGGAACAAAAGGAACGTAAACCTTACACAGGCCGCCGTTGATTACGTGATCCCCTTACTGACCATGGAGGCACTCCAGCTACGGACCGGCTGAAGCAGTGTCGGTCGTGGAGCCACAGAGAAGAGGCAGAAACAGCTGTTGATGCACCAAGGAAGACAGGTGCAGGCACCAGGGCAAGGCACAGTGGGAATATAATGCCAGCGTGGCAGCCGGACTGTCAAAGGAACTCTCTCCCACCACAAAATCTCCACAGACGCTCAGATCCTCTTCAACATCACAATAAAATACCTTTTACATTGCTGATCCCTCTCGTTTTGTTGAGTCATGTTGGGCGCGCCAAGCGCGCCGCGGAGAAGCATCGGAAGAATCACGAACAACTCGATACCCTCAATCATCAGTCCGCCTGTCACTCGTTCTTGATTCCTGTCCCCTCTCCCCTCCGCCCACATACACACCACAGACTGATAACCTGCCCGCAACCGCATGCGCCACACGACAAAAAGAACCCGCCCCAAAAGGAGTGTATACACGTTCGTCATGCCACGTTGGGCTAAGGCCGGAGCGGGTCAGCTGAGGGTGGGTTATGAGTCCTACCGGAACGGTGCTGCGACAGATGCGGGATGGGCGGGAGGGGGCTGGAAGGAGGGGGACCGGGGCGGGAGGGGAAAGTGCGTAGCTTGCTACTTCGTTTAATAGATGGTCCTGATGGGTGGGTGCTAGGCACGATGGGGGAAATGAGGGCGGGTGGGCTCGTGAGGTTGCGGTTGAGGTCGGAGGGGGCAGAGGGAACCGGAGCAGGGTATCGCTCCAGGGCAGGTTGATGGGGAGGCCCGAGGCGTGCTGAGGTGGACGAGATAGCAGGGCCGTCGAGTTCTGTTCAGGGTCCCCCGGCGGGATAGGATGGGGCAACCCACGATCGACTCTGCGCAGCGACCGTGTTGGCTTTCCCCGCCGCACTGTGCAATCCATGTCGCATGAGGTGCAAGCCGGCGAGCCGTCGGGTGAGGTGGCGGCCACCTCCCATGCGGTCGGGTTAAAGGTAAGCCCGAGCATGGCGGCCACTTCAACGGCGGACTGGACAGACAGTCGGCCGAGGAGGAGCTAAAGGAGATTGATGGTGGCGATGGGTTGCCCTCCCCAGTCACACTGGAAGCAGGACTGGAGCTGCCGAGCGGCGAGTGTCAAAAGAACAGGTCATTGGGCTGATCGACCGGCTGGGGAGCTGGATCGGTTCAGCGCACTCCCAAGGGTCAATCGGGGTCAGAGGCAACGGCGCATGGCGTCTCTTGCCAAGAAAAATGCTTTTTGGACTCGGACTTGGGCTTGGACTTGGACTTGAAGTACCCTGACTTCGACGCAATTCAGGGGCGGTGCGAGAGAGAACATCGTAGGCCGAGATGCTTGTCCATCCTGGCACCGGAGCCTGGTGGTCAGGCGGTTGGGGGTGGCGTAAGATCGAGGATGTCAGAGTGGACAGATGAAAACGCCGGGGCGACCGGGAGGAAGAGACTTTGGCTTGGCGAGCCGCTGCTTCGGCGACAGCGGCAGCATGTTCAATCTCCTCGGATACATCGGAGATGTGGCCCATGGAGGGGAAAGAAGAGGAGGTGCGAGGAGAGAGGGGAAGACGCGGTGGGATCGGATGGTGGAGGGGGAAAAGGGTCTGGCATTTTTGTTATAGGTCCCCGGTCCGACAAGGATGAACGCAAGGAACTGACCAGCACCTCGTTTTCCTCTCCCAAGCCACTCCAGGAGGTGAACAATCCACGGGTCACAACCCCGCTCTCTTGAGATTGGGGCGAGACAGGCCCCGTATCTGTGGAGCAGGAACGGAACCAGTTCCCAAAAAGCGGGTACCCTCTTTTGACCCTTTTGACCCTTCGGGTAACAGTACAGATGACGTCAGTGTATAGTGGAAGGGTGGTAGTATACGTGAAAAGCCCCGCAAACGAGTCCCTGAACCTTGTGCTGATCAAGGTTTTTGGCTGACTGCTAGGTCGGGACAGTAACCAACGGGGGAAGATACCTTAACGGTCGAGGACAGAGGGTCATGCGTCAGGGCGTGCCGGATACTCGATAGTGGGCGTGTCTCTGAAACGGGCGGATCAAACGGAGGAGGGTTGCACACACAGGTTTAGATCTGTTTTGACTGAGAAGATAAGCACGAAAACTAATGCTGTCAGGTACGCGCACCAGAACAAGAGAGGTTGAGCGAAGTGCTTTTTTTTGAGTACATACGAGCCTCTTTTGGTGCATATTGCCGGTGCTCTCATATTAGGTGTACGAGGCCTGAAAGGCTTCGAGTATCATATATCTTGCATCATGCATCAACGTTCAACAGTACTCAGTACGTCTTCAGTACCCTCAGTACACAGTCTGAGTATTACTCCAGTGTACTCAGTACCAGTATCTATAACTAGATTCCACCTCGATATAGCCATAGTCCTAGTCGTCGGCCTAGTCAGATAAGTCAGATCACGATCACTCTATCACTAGTCACTAGCTAGTCACTAAAGTCACTATAGTCACTAACAACCCGGTCCGACCCACTGATCCACGGTCCACTCTGCTCGTATGTCCGGTTTAAAACACACAGCCCTCGCACCTCGCCTGTGAGGGCCTGGGCGCCTTGGGGGGAAATAGTGAAAGCGGGAGGCATGGGGGCAGTGTGACATTTGAGGTCATGTTTGCCCGTCACGCGTCACTAGTCACTGGATCTGTGGTAACATGCAACAGTGGTCCAGTGCATACAAGAGGGGGTCTCACCCAGTTGATTTGTTCGGGGATATTGTCTTACATATTACGCCCACAGGAGTCAGTCACATATGTATGCACGTCGAGGCAGATACAGCTGCAAACGTCGACGCCGACATAAATATCTTGATGCAGACACACCACACCACTACGCCCAAGCCCATCCATGTAAAACAAGCGAATGCAGGTATGTGCCCCAAGAAATGTGAGATGGAGGAAGGAGAGGCAGGTGGACTGGTTACACAATCTACCGAGAGGGACGATTTGAAGTGTATTTGCCTCTCACTGCCAGCTGCCAGAAAGGAAGGGAGCACAGCTGTGAGGTATGAGGTGTGAGAAGTCGGTATTGGATCTCTCAAATCTGATAGGAACCGCACCATGCGGCCTATATATTGCGGTCCTAGTGATGGGCGTAACATGTCAGAAACCCATCGCCTGGGCGCCGGTAGTTTATGTGTGTGGGTGTTATAAGGTTGGCTGATCTCTTCGCTCCCATTTCCAATTTCTTCGTCTCGGGCGTCTCGCTCTTTCCCTGTTTCCTCCACTTCGCACCGTGTCCTCTGCTCTTTCTTCTTCCCCACGAATGATTGCTACACCCCCTGGCCTAGTCCCAATTCTCGTCCCCCGCGTTAGCCACCCGACTGTGACAATGTTGGGAGCACAGCATAAGGTACCCTCGCCGCAACAACCAAAATTCTCGTAGGATATGGTTCGTGGCCCTCTCTGCTACAGCTCTCGCACTAATGCACTCACTTCTGTGTTGGAGCTTGCAGCACATACTAGGTATGGCACACCTTCGACGTGTGTGCCAGCCACATCCACAAAAGTAACGCACTCCAAAACGCAGGGTCACATATGTGTCACACCGGTCACCGGCAACCGTCCCTCAAAACGGTCAAGATTTGTTTTGTTCATCACCTTCATTGCGTTCATCCGTCTCCCATGGACGATGTTAGGTGGCCGGTGGAGACTCTCCAAAATGGGTGGATATGGGGGTAAAATGTGCATGATGTCGACGAATGTCGTCGTCTTCATCGTCACCATGTGCGCCATATCTCGATGTTAAACGTTAAAAACACACGTTAAGCCTTAAAGTTAAGCCCAGAAGCGGTACACGCAATTTTGCGTGCTATTACTGCTGCTGTGGTTTCACTATCTATAGCGTTACTATAATCGGTACCCCCCGTGGTTCTAGATTACCACGGTTAGCCTCTCGACCATGTCATATATCTCCGTCATCTCTCTTCGATCATCCGCCTCGACGACCACACGCACTTGCCCGGCGCCAAAAAGACCTTTGATTTCAGAGAGCCCTTCAGGGCCGAGCTCAGCTGGAGCTATATACGACATTGACTGATATGGAGGGAGACCCAGGACGTCTAGATTACAGCGTTTACACTGGTCGCCTTTTCTGACTGAAAGAGCCAGCGTCTGTGCATGAAAAGAACTCTCAGATCATCGATAATCGATAAAGGGCCTTATAGCGTTGGTCGGTGATGTATGATGCATGATGCATGATGATCGATGATCGATGACACGATGGGGCTTGACGCGTGACGGGTGACGCGTGACAGTGTTGTGACACACAGAAGCCAAACGCGTGTGACATGTACATGTGACATGTGACAGCTGTGATCATGTGACAGGTACGGGTTACCGGTACCACTTAGCACCTAGCGCTTACGCGCTTACGCGCGCCTACCGGTTACCGGTTATATAACCTCGCTTAATGTGGAATTCATGTTCATGTCACCGTCACATGTGACATGTGACCTTCGGTCCTTTCCCTGTCTGGACTCTGGTTGTCACACTCAGGCCACAGCGCCACATGGGCACACGTGTCACATGCATCTTGCCCCTATCGTGCAACGCAGGCTTCAAGCTTCAAAAGCTTCCGCGGTTCCAGAGCTCCAGCTTCAAGCTTCTTGGCAACCGACGGCCGTCAACACCTATATAGCTACCCTCGTTCGGGTACAAAAGGGTGGTGTAATATGGTTTTTGGCTGATCTTTCACGCCCATTTCCAACTTCTTCGTCTCGAACGTATCGCTCTCTTTATCTCTGTTCTTCCGCTGTGCATCCATATCATTGACAAAGCATAAGGCTGCCAGAACAGAGAAACGCTATTACGCCTAAATCGACCGTTATATCCTCTGCCCTTGTTGTTGTTTATTAGTTGTCCCCACAAACGATTGCTACATTCCTTGATCTAGTCTCGACTCAGGTCTCTTCCTTCGCATTTATTAGCCCCGACTGTGACAACTGTGGTGTGGGTTCTTCGTAATTTCAACGATTTTGTGATGTTGGGGCGCTCCGTGCATCTCCGGACACCGAACCCCCCATTTCGTAGACCTTTCATGGAAGCACACGCCAGCCCCGCGACACTTGTGAGTAACTGTCACAGTCGGGGCTAAGGCGAGGGAGACCAGGATCGGACTAGGTCAAGGGGTGTAGCAATCGTTCGTGGGGAAGAAGCAAGAACAGAGGACATGGTGCGAAGTGGAAGGAACAGGGAAGGAGCGAGACGATCGAGACGAAGAAATTGGAATGGGAGCGAGATCAGCCAAACTATGACAGTAACAGTCAGCACGAACAACTTGTCGCGGCTATTTTCCGCGAAGCGTCACAGGAAATGACCGGACTTATATCCGCGGCGTACAGTCTTGGTAGAACCCCACATCTACTGCACCCAGAAGATCGCAGTACGGTCATAACAGGCCGCCCTTTACCTCTTACTAAGATTCCCTTCCTTCTGTTAATGCCTGTTTTGATGTTACGGTATATAAGCAGCCCTGTCTGAGGCTTGCTGGCAGTGATCCTCACCGCCCAACCCATGTAGTCTTCCCCCCGACTTCTCTCTCCACTCTTCACCCTTACTCTTACAAATTTACGACTTGCGTCGACCATTCTCGCAAGCTGCGGTTACTATCTGTAGCGCTTGCTCTTCTTTAGGACTCTGTCTGTTCCCGCCTACTACAGCGTACCGGGTGTGGTAACGCCGCGAGGAACAAAGTAACTTCGGAGGTCCCGGACCCCTTCAATTGGTCTTAAGACCTACGTACGCGGCTCCTACCTCGGAGGGTTTGAGCCGCGGTCTTTGGACGCAGGCAGCCACCCAAACTAGAGGGTCTCTCCCTTGCCTCTACACCCGCTCGACGGTTCAACCAGGATCTGAAGCAGGACCTAACGTGGTACGTATAACTCATCGAATGTGGAAATGTACGACGGAAAAGGCTCCTATATGGATCTGATCCCTCGTCCCACTGTTGATTTTTGTCCATATATAGTGGAGATTGAGTAGCGGTTATAGGGGGTGAGAAGCTAGCCCTTTTACTCCTGGACGGCACCCTCAGCGTGCCTTCCCTTGCAGAGACACGCTCTCCTCCCCCGCTGTGGTGCATTTGGCTGTATAGTATAGCGATGGAGAACCTTGCCCTTTCCCACGCTACCGGGCTTATTGCCTCACATTTCCTTTGCTGGCAGTTCTAGAAAGCCAGGGCCACTCTCTCGGCATCGGGATAAATCATCGAGTCGCGCTCGATGTACTCCTCCAACCAGGCATACTGTACGGATACAACCAACTCCAGAGTATCGTGGGTGAATGGGCTGGCAAAGCGTTTTTGTATGAAGTGGTAGATAGTTGTCCGGGATGTGTTGGATAAAAACGCCTTATTTCTTAAACACGCGTGATGCGGAGGGCGAGGACATGCAGTGCGGGGTACTGTGGCCACTGCAGCTTCTATGCTCAGATTCAGACGTACTATACGCGTAACGCCGCGGACTCTTGCTTTGCCCTGTGCAGCAAAAATGAGCTGTTAATGACGACGAGGGAGACGGAAGGCGGTACTGGGCACACGCGGGGCGGGTGCTAACCAAATAGCTTAACCAAGTACTACTACCGTGCGTTATGCGGCGGTCAGGCCACTGGGGGAGGTGCAGTGTGTGTGTGGGTTTTATAGTTGTTGCCGCTAATCTGCCAGCTGTGCACTCTGCAAATATAGCCCCAACTCAGCACCTGCTGCGCAACGCCAGGGACGAAACGCGGGGTCTGGCATGGTCTGGCATCAGACCATCAGGCCTCAGGGGAAAGGAGGGCTTGTTTGGTCTGGACAGAGGGGGGCCACTAAGAACGGCGCAGTGGTCCGTGCTGGAGCGGGGATTACGCGGCACATCAGCGATAATATGATGGGGATGGATGATGGGTTATGGCTTAGCATATGCTGGGGTAAATGAGTGCCCCACACTCTGACCGAAGTACCTGACGAGGCCTGGGCCTGACAAAATTGAGGACGGAATAGATTTACTGATGGGTCCGGGAGGGGACGTGCCTGTGGCGGGCGGGATGGGATGGCAGGGAAATAGTTGTCGAGCGATACGCATCAGCTCTGTGCGGGTGGTAGCGTCGGCTACTACCGCATATATTACGCTGCCGAATATGACGGAGGACGCTTTCTGAGGGTATTATTGTGGTTTTGTGTGCCCTCCCTATATGCCCTCACCTCCGCACGATCGGAGCAGAATACGGTTCATATGTTTATCCCCCCTGCTCCCACCTGCCTCCTAACCCCGCCCCGTTTATCGTTTAAGCCGATCCTCATATTCGTATAAAACCCTCTCCCCCAAATGCAACCCCCACCCCACTTCCCCCCGCCGCCACCCCTCATTGTCCTCCTTCACATATGCCCCCGCTGGCTCCGTCGCTTGCACCTCGCTCCTGGGCCCAGTCCGTCGCCCACCAGCTGCGCCCGTCGCCCACCCCGCCCTCGGCGCCCACCCTCACCCTCCTCCTCGCCACCACTGCCGGCTACCGGCCTTGCCACCCTTCTTATCGGCCGTGCCTCTGCGCCACGCCGTCTACGTCGTGTGCTGGCCGCTCGCACCCGTGCCACGGATCTCCTGCACAGCAAACTCAATGCCGAACGAATGTTCCGTGCTCAAGCCGAAAACCAAGTTAAACGCGTCCAGCACGAAGCTAACTCGCCGCTCGCCACTACACCCCCCCTCCCTCCTCCAAGCCCAACCACAACCAGTCCGTACCTCCTTTCCTGCTGTAGGGTCAACCGCAGCTGCCGACCCCACGCCGACAGCGCCTTCGCAACAATACGTTACCTCGCCTTCCAATTTACCCATTGCTGGTGATATCCAACTCTCTTCTCCTTGTACTTATCCACTGCCTGCACCCTAAGCATTGCTCAGAACTGACTTTTTTGTACTTTCCACTGTGCCCACACCTCCGCCTCAGGCTTGTATGGCAAACCCAAAGATTCAACTCGGAGCCGTTTCTGCCTGGTTTCGCCTGATGGATCGCCCTGCGTATCGGCATCGGTCGCGGTGGTCGATCGCCATGGCAATAAAGATAGGTCACCCTTTTCCCCGTGTGTACGTTCATTACGGCCCTTCTAGCTCTTCCACAGACCTAAGCACTCACCCTGTTTCTGTTCCAGATAAACGGGTGACGGAGGAGAGAGTCACCAAACCTGTCGGACCTACCATTGCGTTGCCCCCATCTGCTCCCATCGTGCTCAGTCGGAGCAACGAGATGAGGGACAAAGCCCACAGAGAAAGAGTCCGAGAAAGGCTCTGGATCTGAACCTGATGTCGTGCCGCGACCCTTCGTCCCCGCGTTCTCCCTCGCCCCGTGACAGTTGCAGCGACCGATGCCAACAAAGCCAGCGGTACAACACTCCCTTTTGCACCCAGTCCTAGTCCGGCTGTGAAGAAGACAGGGACTAATGCCAATCAACCTCCTGTCACCATGTATCAAGCCCCTACTACACCGCGTCCCACCACGGCTATCCCACCGCAAACACCTGTCGTGGTGCAACGCGCGCGAGACCCCAAAGCCGAGCCAGAGACATTCAGTCAACAAGCCGCATCCCGTCCCATGGCGTTACCGCCCAGACCCCAGTTGTGGTATCGCCTACGCAGGTCCAAAACAAATGCATCTACTGCGTGTGGCGGCACATCAAGTTGCACCCACCTTCAGTCCACCGTGGTTAAAGCTGATTCCGTACCACGTCCGACCATTGCCTGCCCCCACAAACTCCAATTGTGGTGCAAGCTGCACGAGGACTTGAGGGGAGAGATCGACCCTTGCCACTCCCCGACCAACCATGGCGATCCCCCCGCAGACGCCTATCGTGAAGCAGGCTGCGTCGCTTGCCAGTGGCACGGCGCAATCGACCCCTTTTGGTACTGAAAACTAACTCCCTGAAGAAGTCTGTAAGCAATGGGCTTGTGCCCAACCGTCGACACGGACGTCGCGGCGGGTCTCGATTGTCCCGACTCCACTTTGTTGGGTGTGGTGGGATGAGGACCAACATGGGATTATGCCGTCTACAGTGCAAGACACGACCGTGCCCGTAGAACGGGATACGGCGCACGACGCAATGGTGATGCTGGAAGAGATGGTGCGGAAGCACCAAGACGAGGCGACGAAGAGTACGGCGGGCCGGCTCAGTGAAGACAGATTGTCGAGCCCTAAGCATGAATAGAGAAGCGGCCTGGTTGAAGACCTCTCCTGTTGCGGACAAGAAGGAGAAGTGAGGGTGAGCCTTGGGAATTGTATATAAGCCGAATGTTCCCCCCCTTTTATTCGTTCTCTCGTTCCTTGTCCATCTGGGGACATGGAAGCTGTACCAATACATTGTCTATACGTTTCGTATGCTTTCCTCGATTGACAGGAGAACCACGCGGGGTTTTGTCGTTATACAGTGTCAGCGTGTAGTGTGGCGCCCCACACACGCTCTCTTTGCCGCTCCTTTTTTGTTTGTAGGGCAAGGAGAAGTATATTTTCACAGAACCAAAATGGATTG
The DNA here is from genome assembly GCA_003971905.1 of Moniliella sp. 'wahieum'. NCBI lineage: Eukaryota > Fungi > Basidiomycota > Moniliellomycetes > Moniliellales > Moniliellaceae > Moniliella > Moniliella sp. 'wahieum'. The sequence continues at coordinate 12,417 of RSEE01000192.1, forward strand.
TCTAAACGTCTGAACTGTGAACTGCTAACCGAGATTGGACAGGAATGAAAACGATGAGTTTGCCTATTCTCCTTATCCACCCTCCGACGTCACAAACAAGATACTGCTTGAATGAGAGTCCAATGGTTGCGCTTGGATCAATTGATGACCCTCAACATTCGACTTCAGTCAAGAGACCAAGCCTCAAGTCCTGGAACGAGCCTATGTAGTATTGGGGAAATGCACTCTCCACACACACCCCATATATATTCTTCCAAGGGTTGGCCTTTGCGTAGCGTCACATGTGTGCACAAACCGGACAGCGAAATTCGATGGGAAGCAGTAAAGGCTGCACCATATGCAACGAGGGAGAACGATCTGCATAGTCAGCCAGCTGCCCCTTCTCGTTATTCCACCTCGTGTCTGCTGTGTGGAGCCTCCGCGACCATTCCAAAATCCAATGGCGTGCAACGTTTCGCAACCCGCCCGGATACTATAACGGGGTCAAATTTGAAACTGTGCACGTTCGTTGCCTGCGTCAATTGATTATGATTTCCGGGGCAGTATTTGAGTTGTGAGTCACAAGTGCACAAATCTCCAAGTCCCAAGCCGGGTTGCGCGCCAAAGGCAGCGACTCCCACACCACCACCGTCCCCTCTCTACTCGTCAGCCGCGATGGGCTCTCTCTCCGCCAGCCCGTTTCCCACGTCCCCCACACCTTCTGGTCCCCAGTACGTGGCGCCTTCCGTCGCACCAGCCAAGTATACGGCCCAGTCTGCGCCGACCCAGATCTCTCCCACCCTCTCCTCGGTGCCCTTGGCGGAGCGCAGCGATGCCGAGCGCAATGTGCTCATCACCTCCGCCCTCTCCTATGTCAACAATGTGCCCCATCTCGGCAACATCATTGGATCGACGTTGAGTGCGGATGTGTATGCTCGTTACAGCCGCTCGCGCAACCGCAACACGTTGTACATTTGTGGCACGGACGAGTACGGTACGGCGACCGAAACCAAGCATTGGAAGATGGTGTGACGCCACAGGAGCTGGTGGACAAGTACCACGCCCTTCATAAGATTGCCTACGACTGGTTTGATATTGGGTTTGACTATTTTGGTCGCACCACGACCGAGTGGCAAACGAAAATTGCCCAAGACATCTTTCTCAAGCTCCATGCCAATGGCTTTGTCGAGGAGCGCACCATCACCCAACTGTACTGCGACAAGGACCAGCGCTTCCTGGCGACCGTTACGTGGAGGGAATTTGTCCCAAGTGTGGTTACGAAGATGCTCGTGGCGATCAGTGCGACAAGTGTGGCTCCTTGTACGATGCGATGGAGCTGAAGCATCCGCGGTGCAAGACGTGCAACTCGACCCCGCTCCCAAAGAGACCAAACATATCTTTCTCCGCATCGACTTGCTCAACCAGCGACCGAGACGTGGGCGCGCCAAGCGGCCGTCGAAGGAGCTGGAGCAGCAACTCTGTCCACATTACCGAGAGCTGGTTTAAGGAAGGCCTGCGACCGTTTAGCTGACGCGTGATCTCAAGTGGGGGGTGAAGGTGCCATTGCCCGGGTACGAGGACAAGGTATTTTACGTGTGGTACGATGCACCGATTGGCTATCCATCCATCACGGCCAACTATGCGCCGAGTGTATGGGAGGCGTGGTGGAAGAGCCCGGAGCAAGTGTCGCTGTACCAGTTTATGGGCAAGGACAATGTTCGCTTCCATACTGTCATCTTCCCCTCGACGTTGATTGGCACCAAGGACAAGTGGACCAAACTGCAACAGATCAGCACAACCGAGTACCTCCAGTACGAAGGAGGCAAGTTCAGCAAGAGCCGCAACGTTGGAGTATTTGGTGATAAGGCGGCCGAGACAGGGGTACCGGCCAGCGTATGGCGGTACTATCTCTTGGCCAACCGGCCTGAAACGGCGGATTCCAGTTCTCCTGGGCCGAGTTTATTGCGCGCAACAACAATGAACTCTTGGCCAATCTGGGCAACTTTGTCAACCGCGTTCTGACTTTGTCGCCAAGATACCAAGGGATCTTGCCTCCCGTTCCAGCCGAGCTGACCGATGCCAAAGCCGAAGGACACGCGCTCTATGCGGCGCTGGTCAAGGACGTCAATGTGCTGCTGGGCCAGTATGCGGACCATATGGAGGCGGCCCGGTTGCGCGCTGGGCTTCAAACCGCAATGGCCATCTCGGCCCGGGGCAACCTGTTTTTAACCGAGTCCAAGCTGACCAAGGCGCTGTTTGTCGAGCATCCCACCACGTGCAACGCCGTGGTTCATGCGACAGTCAGCCTCATCTACCTTCTCAGTGCCGTCGTTGCGCCCTTTATGCCGTCGACTGCCAATGACATTTGATTCAGCTCAACGCACCACCTCGGGCTCTACCTCTTCCCCCAGAGGCCGGACAGAAGGGTGGCATCGGCCATTGGGCCCCGCCAGAGCTACTGGCCGATCACACCATCGGCAAGCCTAAGCACCTTTTCAAGCCCATCGATCCCAAAATGGAAGAGGTGTGGCGGACCCAGTTTGGCGGAGCCAAGCCAAGGAGAGACGGCCAAACCGGCTCTGAGTAAATCACAAGCAGCCAAGCTTGCGAAAAAGGCCAAAAAGGAAGCAGAGGCGCGGCGGCGGCCAAGATCCCCAACACTCCCGAAGCCAAGGCGTTGCGGGCCAAGATTGAAGCACAGGGCGTGGCCGTGCGCGAGGCTAAGGCAGCAGCCAAAGCGGATGACTCCAAGCAGGCGGCTGTCGATGCCAGCGTCCAAGAGTTGCTGCAGCTCAAGGAGCAGCTGGCTAAGCTCTCGGTTTGACGTCGTGGTCCCACCGCTGTGGCTACTGGTTTAGTTTTTCCCCTCCTTCATCCATCCTCCTTTCCCCAGTACATTGGACCAGGACAGGACAGACCTAGCAGATAGTCAAGGGTATCGTATATCATCGTTGCACAACAAGACGCAGCATGCGAGGGATCGTCGTCGCTGGGCTCACACCAGGCGCCAAACCAACCAGAGCAAGATGACGCTGGCCATGACGGTCAACGTGAGGCGCCAGCCCTGCAGATTGACCACCTTTTGGGTAAGACTGGTCGAGGAGCGCTGCAGGCTGCGGCCGAGGCCGTCGAGCGCGCGCTCGGCCCCAGGAAGGAGCGAGGTGCGCTGGGCCTCGGCATCGGCGTGGATGTCGACGGTGACCGCGTGCTGGAGCGAGGGTGGGGGCGGCGTGGTCAGGGAGCAGCGCCGCGCGGAGCAGCGCAGAGGAGTGGAGGATACGCACCAGATTGCGCACCTGGGAGTGGAGGGCGCCCAGGGCAGCGTCGTTCTGCTGCTCGTACGTGCGTGCGCCGTCGAGGACATGGCGGATGGCGGCGGCTGGGCGGCCTGAATGCGTATCGCCGCGCCACCCATGACGCAACGTGGCAGCGGAATCTGCCCTGCCGCTTCCGCCTCGCGACCCAGAATGGGTGATCCAGTTTTTTTCGTGGTGGTGAATGTTTCATCTCACGTTCTCCCGTTCTCCCGCCCGTCAACTACCTACGGTTTGCCCCTGGGGCTAGAGAGTGTCTGTCCTACGCGTGCCGGGCAATTGACGATGGGCCGTGGCTACCACTGGGCTGTGCGCCCCTGGCGCAGGTAGCGCCGATACGTTTTGCACTATGCATGGACAGGTCCAAAACATATACGACCGTTCAAAACGTTAACAAACGTCAGACGCTGCGCAATAAGCCGAGCACTTGTCATTCCGTGATCTGCCCAAATAATGCAGCGCACACGTGGCTTTGGCCTGCTGCTGTGGCTTGTCCAGGTTCAAGCTCTAGAGAGTTCAAGCTGACGTTCAGGCCTTCAGGTCGACGTGACCCGCGTGTGACCGACCAGGAGGCCTGCTCAGGCGGAGGCCGCCCCTAATGCGCCAAAACTGAGGACCCCTCAGTGCCTCCGCCTCATCAGCCTCTTAGGTCTCATCTCAGGGTCTCGGGCTTCTGGCCGCAGTATGGCGGCTTCAGCCCCAGGAGGCCTCAGGCCTCAGGGACTCTCAGATCTCAGATCTCAGGACGTAGGTAGTTGGAGGACGTTTCGTGTCTTGCTCCAACAAATGACGTGCTCGTTTCTCCCCCAAAGTTGACTGACATGTGACACGTTGACCCCGCCCCCCAGTCCTGTGCTGCACACAAGACTGTACATTCGGTTGGTGTACCGATCACTCAGGCACTCTCGGTGGGCATTTCGTACCTATGGGCAAACCTGCATCCACACTATATGGCTAAATTGATTATTGCTGTGGCTTTACACGAGTTTTAACCCTGTCTCCACAAAAGCTTCGTAAAAGTATAGTAGGATGCGACTCGGTAAGAAATATATGGCCCCTTGAAAGTCTGAGGCACCGCGCTCCACACTACTTGGGATGAATTCGCCGCGCAAGATTCGTCCAGATGGCATGGCTGGCATCATGGCAGTAGTGGGTGTGGGTGTGGCATATACCGCAGGGGGGCTATGGCGTTGGGTGCAGTAAGTATAGGATGGCGGGGCTTGAAGCTTGAAGTTCAAGCGTCTGCCAGCAGCGCCGTCTCGGTGCCTTTGATTGATGCGCGGGGACATGGACAGTAGATCCATCGGCGCAGACACGCTCTAAGGCCGAAGGGGGGAAAGGCGGCTTGGTGACTCTACTGTGTCGAGCGAAAAAGAGAAAACAAAAATTGATCATCGATGATTAATGATTGGGTGTCACCGGTCACCGTCACCATCTCACCACACTGGCCACACTCCTCCTCTCCCACAAGGCGCTGAACCTCCGGCAGCAGGCACGGCGCCTGTGCCCCCGCATCCAGCCTCGTATCGTTTGTCCCGTGGTGCGAGCTATTTTGCCGAAGCGGCGGGACCAGGAACCACCAGCCAGCAGCGCCCAGGCCTGCCAGGTGTCAGCACATGCCGTGAGGCACTCGTGAGGCCTGAGGCCCTGTTAGATCGTAGCGCTTACAGCCGGCATCTGCCTGCTGTGGTTTGGGTAAGATTGCGTGCGCGCTGCGTGAGACCGCCTTTTCATCCGTGCACTGTCCAGTCGCCTCCCTACTCCCACAGCCACACGCCAAAACTATAGTGCCTTCTGCCTCTTGCCTCTCTCTGTCTCTGAGCAGGAGTGTGCGTGGCGGGCCTCCCAAAATTCTCTCTGACGCGGGTTTATTTATAAGAGGCAATATCCCCCCGACTCCACACCTCCTTTTGTTCTTTCCCGCTTCAAACACCCGCACCCTACTCTCGTCCCTCTACCGCTTTGCCCGACCCAGCAAGCAGCCAATTCGCACAAGATCTTCACTTGTGTGCCGTGTGCTTTCCTACCGTGGCCCGACGCCCACTCGAACCTTGAAGCTTCTCCCTAGCCCCCTTCGCACCAAGCTTCAACAAGAACCTTCGCCCATTTACCGTCCATCACTCCATCTCGTGCACATTTCCGCCCACACTTTTCCCATGTCGGTCTACAGTCCTCATTCGGATAAGTTCTCCGATCACAGCCCAAGCGCAGGCACGACCAAACATCCATCTCAAGCAAGAACGGCTACAGCCACACCAAGGCAGAAGGCCACCCGGACCAGACCATTGAGGAGGCCTTTTTTGACCCGAACAATGCTGATTCTGCCAAATACAAAAAGTTGTCCTGGTTTCAACTGGGCTTGCTCTTGCTCGTCGAGGCGGTTGCGCTTGGCAGTTTGTCCCTCCCAGCATCCTACGACACGGTCGGCATGGTAGCCGGTGTGATTATCACCTTTGTCGTTGGGCTCCTCACCCTCTACACCGCCTATGTTGTGGGCGCGGCCAGCAACAAATATGCTGACCGTGTGGTCTCTTACAATGATCTGGTTGCCCTTATGTGGGGGCCTGGGGCGGTGAGCTGTGCGGAATTGCCTTCGTCGTCTTCCTAACGCTCGCCAACGGTAGCCACGCTCTCACGGGCGCCATTGCATTGGAGACAATTTCCGATCAGCGGGGGTGCAACCTTCTCTGGTCTGGTGTCTCTGCCATCGTCTTGTTTATCCTCGCCCTGCCCCGGTCCTTTTCTGAGCAATCCTGGCTTGGCGTGGCCGACTTTATCAGCATCATCACCAGCATCTTGATTACCATCATTGCTACTGGTACGTCTTTTCTTCCTCTCCCAAACTCATTCAGCGTCCTAGTGTATATCTCATTACTGATCCTCGTTTTTGCTCCACACCAGGTGTGTCTTCCCACGGTGGTAAGGGAATTGATATCTGGGTCGGCGCCCCGACCAACCCAAGCCCTCCATTTTCTGAAGTCATTGTGTCGGTTGTCAACATCGCCTTTGCCTTCAGTTTTGTAGTCAACCAACCCTCGTTCCAAACCGAACTCAAGAACCGTAAAGACTACATGAAGGTACGAACATCACCCTTCCCCTGATTTGGCATTACCTCCATTAGCCACAGGATACTGACCCGGGTGCCTCTGCTAGTCGGTTTCGTTGCTGATGGCAGCGGAGTGGATCATCTACATTCTGACTGGCGCCTTGATTTACGCCTTTGTGGGCAAGGGGGTGCCTTCCCCTGCGCTTCTGGCATCTAGCCACACTGTTCGTCGGATCGGATTTGGTATTGCTTTGGTCGTCATCTTTGTGTCGGGCTCATCAACACGGTTGCGCTGCCCGTTATGTGCATCACCGCATCTTCAAAAACACGCCTCACAAGTACATCTCCACCCCTCTTGGAATTGGGGCGTGGGTGGCGATTGTATTTGGCTTGACCGTGATTGGCTGGGTGGTTGCTGAGGCCATCCCGGCATTCAGCCTCATTCTTAGCATCATCTCTGCCATTTGTGTGTCCGGCTTCTCGTTCTATTTGCCAGGCTTCATTTGGTTCTACCTCTTGCGCGAAGGCGCCTGGAACAGCTCGGCCAAGAACATCGCACTGAGCATCCTCAACACTTTCCTTATTCTTCTTGGATTCTTCTTCTTTGTCGGAGGGATGTATGGCTCGGTGGTCCAGCTGCGGGACACATACCGTACAACGAGGCCAGTACTCCCTTCTCGTGCCAGTGGAACCACAGGTCATGAGAGGCGGCTCTTTTTTGCTGATGTGTGGAGATGCTGCAACCCCATCTTTTTTTACCCACCCGGACCGGTCGCTATTACCCCCTCCTTTCTCTCTAGCGTTTACGTTGGTTGCGATGTTCATCACGACTTGATCTTAATGCAGTGTGTGCGAAACAAAACGAACTCAAGTGAACAACTATAGCCATACCTGTTTTTATAGCGGTTATAGCAGGGTGTAGTATGTCGCCCATCTCTGTGGTCACGTGCAACGGGGCTCATTACGCCAGCGCTCTGTTTTGCGTGGGAGGGTTGGGTGTGTTTTTGGGTTAAATTAGTATAGCCGCTGCTGTTCGCTCTCGGCTGTTCTGGCCACATCAGTTCCCACTTCCTCCTCGGTCGCTTGTGCGTCTGCCTCCCTCCCACACACCACCACTCCCGAGCCCCTGTGTGCTGGATCAGGTCCGATGCCCTCCCCTGTCTGGTTTCGGCGGACCACGCCGACGCGGAGCACAGCCACTGTGCATCAAGCAACTTGGGCACCCCCCCGGCAGTCGTATTGCCATCACCACGACCGTCCCATGCCAGGAGGCAGACTCCCCTCTTCCTTCTGACGTTACCGACACCCGATTGGTGATGGTACCCCCCTCGCTGTCTCCTCGTCGAGACCAATGACGCACCCCTCGTCTTCACGCCCCGCCCCAATTCCTAATCAATTACCACTTCTGTCGCCCACCATTCGCGTGGACGGTTCACGCGAAAATCCACACCATCAGGACAGTCTCACCACCGACGAAGGCAATATGGCTTCCAAGTTACCATTCACCCTTCCAGGCGTGATCGAAGGGGATAGTGGCACGCATACATTAGTGGGCGAGACGGGATTGTCTAACCTCCAACGCCAGCTTGTGGCCCAAGACTCTGAATCCTCTTCATCTCTCAACACCTTTTACTCATCGATAACGGCCGAGATCCCCCGAATGACAGTCTGCTGGATGAGTCCCAATGTCTGGACGCTCTTCGGCCTCACAAATCAACCAACGGTTTGAGTCTCAAGAGAACTGAGGGATACATCGAAGCCCTGAGGAATCAAAATAGTGATCTCAAGCGCGAGGTTTTCTACTTGCGCAGCCAACTGAGCAACATAAAGAACAGCCGAAAGTGGTCATCCAGCTCATTGAGGCACAGAACATATTGCCAAGCTGCGCATCAGAACGAGAAAATGAAAAAGAGTATATCATTATGTGATCGTCAGATCAAGTGCCTTAAGACCGAACGCGATAAGCCGAAGGCCCACCACTCCCCAACAGGAGGTACGTGTTTCTCACTTCTTTCCCTGATTACTATCATATACTTTTCTCAGTTATTATATCTCTTTAATCAACCTGTTGGTTCCTCGTTTGTTAATAATTCTCTCTCGTTGATTCTTATTCGCAGGAATTGTTGGACCAACTCAAGAAAGAGCATGCCAAGGAGCTTTCCCAGATCAAGGCGGAGCGGGATCAACTGTCTCTCAAACTGGCTGACACGAATTGCCGCTTGGATAAGAGACAATCCTCATCAGACTTGACACGGCAACACAACCAGGAGATTGAAGAGGCCCCCCGTGCTCAAGTTGGGGAACTGGAACGTGAACTCGCGTTGGCGTTGCAGAGTCGGGAGGAACAAGAGGGCCTGTTGAACCAACAAAATAAAGAGTTGAAGGAACGCTTGCTGCTGCCTTGGAGCTCAGAGCAACAGAACAGCCATCATCTAATGATGTTAATCTCAAGCCCGTCTTTCCCAATTGACGAAGCCTATGATCAATTGCGAACTGAGCTGAACGTTGCTCACACACTCCGGATCAAGACGGAGGAACAAGTCAAGTGGGAGCATGACGAAGTCATAAGGTTACGTCGCCAATGCGAGCAGAAGGACCAGTACAGGGATCAACTTTTGCTTTGTATCGAGGATAATCAACGCAAGGCCAACATGACATTGAACTGGCGCGTGCCTTTCAACTTGCGCAAGAAGAAGAGTGAAGATGCTGGAAACAAAGTTGAGAAAATCAGAGACAGAGGCGGCTCACTGGGAAACCAAGCCAAGCATCTGCAAGACCAGCTGGTCAACCGTGATATCGACCTTGATACGGCGAGCCGTCAAATGGCTGAGAGGTCGGGGCAAATGCAAAAGCTGGAAACCTGGATTGAAGATCGTGATGCTCGCCTCCATGCTCAAGGGGAAGAGATCGAGCGACTGCAACCCCAGTTGAGGGGGGCCCAGGCCAAGTTCAATCAGCGGAGCTATTCAACGAATCGCTCCGAGCTAGACTCGCTACTGCCCAAGAGAGAATGCGCCCTCGAAATCGCTTGGTCGAGAGCAACAACAAGATTGAGATACATCAAGCCGAAGCGGAAGCCCAAGCTGAAACGGCCCAGAAGACGCGTGCCGAGTTGAGTACAGTCAAAGCTGATTTGGCCACTGCGATTGAGCGTCTCGGCAGTGAGCAGCGTGCCGCTGCCCAGAAGACCCAAGAACAAGGCCGAGTTGGCACGTGAGGACGAATATCGAGTCAAAGCAGTCGAAAAAGAGCATGAGTGCAGATTGCTGGATAAAGCGCTAGAGGAGCTCAAGCACGGATGCAGCAACAGGTTCAGGACCAGCTTCAAGCCGAACTCGCAGTGCTGCAAGCACACAATGTAGAATCGTTTGCCGCCGAGAAGCACATGTTGGATCTTGAGATCGATCGCCTCCAGAGTAAAATTGCAGAGCTTGAGCGCGAGCTGGAGAAATGCACCAAGGAAGTGGAACGGAAGTCTGACTTGGTGAAGGAGAAAGACCTAGGTTGGACCCAAGCGGTACGCTTCTTTCTTCTCTCTCTTTTCTTTACTGGATGGGGAGTGGCATCTCACTGATCTATTCTCTTTAACTCTCTTTGTGCTGCAGAAGGCCAAGCTTTGTGAACTTGCAGGTAAATTGTCGGCGGAAGAGCAAGTGAGCAAAGGCTTCTCGGAACGGTTCGACGTGCAAAGCCGGGCCTTGTTGAAGGCACAAGAAGAATTGGACGGGCTCAGGCCAAACTGGAAAGTGTGGAAACAGTTCGGGCAGATGAGACGCGTAACCAACGCCGTCAGTGAACAAGTTGCCCAGCAGCTAAGGAACGTGATGCGTTGCTGATGCACATCTCCCAGCAACTGGGTCGTGTCATGGGGCCCGGGAATGGAGCCAGCATGCACACGAGGACGACGCATTTACCAACTTCCCGTCTTAAATGAGCGATCATGACTCTTCTGAAGAGTGTGAGCGAATACGTGTACAGTTCGAACAACGCATCAAGGGTATCGAGGATAATATCACAGATCGTTTTAGGTAGGGCTCCCTCCCCCCAGGTATATACTCGGTCTCACCTGCTTACATTCGATTCACTCGTTTTCTCTTTTTCGTTCTCCAGTACGGTACATCGGCAAAAGACGCAAATACTACACGGATCAACCAGCTAGACACATCCATCGAGATGATTAAGGACAAACAGGTCTGTGGCACAACCGTATCGCAGCCAAACAGGCTGAGCTGGACGCTCTCCGCTCGGCTAACAACGAGCTGCAGATCCAAATCGGGTCAATGAAGTCGGCCCAGAGAATGGGACGAGTTTAAGCCCGAATACGACTCATCGCCCCCACTCCAGCTAGTTTGGAAAGCATGTTGACCGTTGCAAAGCACCAGCTGGCTGAGACTGAAGACCGGATGAAGGAAGCTCAGGTCCGTCACGAGCACGAAGAAGCCAAGTGGAAAGAGGGGTAAAGGAACTGAGTCGCAAGTTGAGCAAAGCTCTTCCCGTCCTTCCTTGGAGCAGCGCACAAAGGGACGGAAAAATGGTCTGACTACAAGAAGGAGCTTAAGCACCAGATTCGTCGAACACGCGAGGAGATGGAGCGAACCAAGAAGCACTCCAAAATGTTGGACGATTTGTTGGCTGTCGAAGGTGGTGGTATACCGCCTCCCCGACCACCAGAGCCGGAAGAGCCTACGGCATGATCACATTTCGTTGCCCACTCGGGGATACTGGACTAGTCGGGGATTACTGGACTAGGGTCTGTTGGTTTCGGTTTGTATCGTGTAGGGTCGATACCTTTTGTATTAGTCTTGACTCTCGAACAGTGTAGATGGGATGGTATAGCAGACACGCGTTCAGTAGATCTAGGCAAACGCGGTGGTCAGCACAGAGAGGAAGAGCCAATGCCAGGGTGGAACGAACCTCCTCAAAGGGCCGCGTGTCGTTAAAGCAACTTTGAAAGACATCATTCACAATTTCCTTGGCGTGGTCCTCGCCCTTGCACGCCGGATTTCCCATGATCGACAGCACAGCGCGGCGACGTGCACATTCTTGGTGCTGCTTCATCACACCAAAGTGTAACCGACGCATTTCTCGGCCCCAACGACAGTCGCCCGACAAGGACGCCGCCCGTACTTCTGAGCAGGCATGCTGACGTAGATCGGACCAGTCCACCTTGAAGCGACAGTTGTCCCACCAGTGCACCATTTCGTGCGCCACGTGTCTTCGAGGTGTTTCTTCGTCTGAATCCGGTTGCTGCAGATCAAGATACCGCTCTCACTGGGGGGATGCCCCTCGGGGGGGGGGAAAAGCCACCGGCAATTGTGGGTGGGCACGGACCGACGGCAATCTTGGGCATGGCGGATGGGGACACATCGGCTTCATCCAATGGTTGCAACCAATCACGGCAAGTGCTTGGTCATGAAACGATCATCGGGCTGGTTTCAGCGCAGTGCGGGGAGCGGGACGAGTCGGGAGCACCCATGCCGTCAAGTCAGAACGGATGAGACGAAAAACACAAACACAATCGGATACAAACGAACTATTGGCCAAAAGGGACGCGCCCACTTCTCTACCTGGATTCTTCGCTGAAACTCCTCTTCGGTTTCGACATGCTTGCTCCAGTCCTCGACCTCTTCCGGGGTGGCCATGGCCGGCGCATCACGGTGTTGGTTTCGACCACATCGGTGCGGGAGAGGATGGTGGGGAGGGAGGTGATGGGTGCTGAGATGGGCTTGGAGCGGCATGGGCGCTGTAATATACCATACAGGCGTCCCGCCACGTGTCAAAGTTGGACGCCGAAGCCATGACCGTGATGGAAGTGAAGGTGGGGCTGCCGGTCAGAACAACAAGACAATCCAATATCCATCGGTAACGGCAAGACAGCACGGGCTATTATGTAATGGTGCCGGATGGGCCAGGGCTGTGCGCCCTGACGAGCTTCCTTCAAGCTGCACTAACACTCGCAGTCAGCAAGTTACGTATGGGCCTATGGATGGGCACGAGAGAAGGGTGGCCACACCCCCGAACAGCCAAGTCGGGACAATTTTGGGGGGAGTGCAACATATGCATGTGCATAAGGTGCTCAGGCCTTGATTATCGCCTCACCAGGGCCATGGGCATGTGCGCCAGCCGATCATCCAACAGACAAGGGAGGCACAGGTTGTCCCATCATTCCATGAGACACCCCACCACGCATCAATAGACCACAGGACTATTTAAGGAGCGTGGAGGAACTCAAGGAACTTGGGGTTGAGCGCCACTTGGCCGGTTGGCAGCGGGCTTGTAGGTGCCAGCAGCCTTGGCGGCGCGATGTCAGCCTCGATCTTGCGCTGCACCTTGGCGTACGGGTTAAGACGGTCCATGACGAACTTTTGCGCTAGCGGGTTCTTCTTCTGGGTGAAGGGGCGCTTGGTCGCCTTGGGGCCAGCCGGACGAAGCAGCCTGGATCTCCTCCGAAGCAGCAGACGCGACACGTCCGTGTTGGTGATCTTGGCGCGGGGAAGGACGAAGCCCTTCTTCTGCGCCGAGGCAGCATCGTAGGTGCCAAAGATCGAGTCGAGCTGCTTGAAGGCAGCCTCGGTCCAGATCACAAAGCGGCCAAGGTGACCACCGGGCGCGAGCTGGAGGAGGTTAAGGCGGTGAACCGACACGAGCTCCACACCGGGCAGGTTGCGGAAAGCGCGGTAGATGCCCTTGTCCTCGTTGTACACAACGAGGGGGCCGCGGCGCTGCACGTGACGACGGTTGCGCAGCTTGCCCTGGCCAGCACGGATCTTGCGCGAGTTGGACACCTTGAGCACATCGTCGTAGGCGTTGAGCGCCTTGAGGAGGGCAACCGCCTCCTTGGTCTTCGAGTAGGACTCGACCTCGGTGGGGACAACGAGGGGACCTCGGCAACCTGCTCAACGCGGTGGCCGCGGGCGAGAACGAGGGACGGCACGGCGGTCGCAGCCAGAGCCGAAGCAGTCGCAACACGCTTCTGGTTCTGGTTCGTCTTCACCCACCAGCGGCGCCACACCTTGGTGGGAGCAAACATGTGACCGCCACGGGCCATGTTACCGAACGCTGGCCAGCACGGTGGGTGCCCGAGCCGCCCACACGAGGGATACGGGCCAGAGCACGGCCGGTGCCCCACGACTCGGCCGAGGTCTGGTGGCCAGCCTTGGTGGAAACGGCGTAGGGTTGGCGCTTGTTCTTGGCCACCTGGGTGTAAGTAATCTGCACCACGTCGGAGCGGATCGGAGCGGTGAGAACGGCGGGCAGCGGCAGGCTTGCGCCGCTGGCACTGCCGTCAGCAGCGCGGACACTGACAGTCGCACGCGAGGCCATGATGTTGGAGAAGGTGCTGCTTGGTGGCGAGGCCGTCACCGACGCTGCCAGCTGCCCCCCCCGGCCACCAGCGGCCGTTCGGCGGGGCAGCGGCACCAACACAGGCGCAGTGCCTACACTGGAAAGCAACTGCGGCAGTGCTGGCGCTGCGGAAATCATTGCGCCGGGGGAACAACCCTAGTGAATATTGATGTCCCTCCGGGACCATGCTGGCTCGGTGATTACGCGCACGGTGATGTGCCATTGGCGCTCAATCACATGTCACAACCTCCACATGGTTGGCTTCCCCGCATGGGCACCTCAGCCTGCTTCGCTAACTTTCGTTCCATAGGTGGCGTATGATTTGTAGCCTGGCACCTGTGGACGAGGTGGAGGGAAACCAGCTCGCTGCTCCCATTTCCCAGTGAATCCTCCAGTGGATGATGCAGCCAGCCGTCCCTGCTCCCAACGTCTCCTTCTGGCTCTTTTACCGTGGCTGTAACGGACGGATGCGGGGTAGATAGTGTTGTGCCTGATGTAGCTGGAGGTTCCGAAAAGCTCAAGACCCAACAAGCGTCGCATGCACTGGCTCATCTATTTCGCCTGTCAGGACCTCATTCTTATCTTTTTGGTGAGCACTGCTGCGTCAACGACGGATCTGTGGACCGGACGCGGAGGAGCTGTGGCTAGCAAAGGCGATGTTGGTTTAAAGCCCGTGATGCATCATTTCCGTCGGCAGCACTGCGTGGACGCACCTGCGAGAAAGAGACGGTTGCGGGTGGATTGTCGCCTGGTGGAGAGGGCATGGCCTGGACATGGGGCAGGCATATATAGCGTGGTTTAGCTGAAGGGTGGCGCTGCTCTGGTGCAGCATGTGGAGCGTCCGGCAGGCACCGGGCGGGGGTAGCATGAGGCGAGTGTGGGGGAGCCGCGCAGACACTGCCGCGTGGCGCCGCTCTGCTGCGGCTGGAGCGCAGACGTGGCATGGCTGGCGTGCGGCCTGGCTGCGCCCGGTTGCCACCGGCCACGGCGCCACCCGGAGCGGAAGCGCCGGCTGCAGGCTGCTGTGACATGTGACGCGTGACGCAGCACTGCAGCCCTCCGCCCTTACACTGCCCCCGAGCGGCCTGGTGATCGGCAGGCAGGGTGCACTAGCTAGCTACCGCTGCCCATCTGCATCCAACGCAGCCCACAGGCCCTCCATCGCCCATCTCCTTCGTCTTCGTTTGCGTCTTCATCGTCGTCTTCGTCGCGGTCTTCGCCTCCGCATCCACCGTCGCCCTCGAGCGCTTCGTCTCTCATGCTGTCGCCGTGGTGCGTGTGACACGTGCCCTGCTCCGGCAGGCCACCCGCACGCCCATCGAGAGCATCGTCGTCGTTGCCATCGTCGCAACACTCGCCTACTTCTCCCTCCTCTTCGCCTTGTCGCGCTCCCATTGGATCGACGCCGTGGCTGCCTCCGCCGGCCTGCCCGCCCCCTCCTTCGCGCCACCCACTGTGTGGACACACTCGGCCTCTGGCTGGTCACGTGCTGGCGCCAGCGCCTCTGCGGACGCTGCGGTGCGTCCTGTCTTCTGGGTCGACACGATCGGCACCCTGCCCCAGCAGGCTCCAGCACCCAGCCTTCTTCACTCGCCCAGTCGTTCGCTGCCCAACATCCTTCCGTGCCTTCCCTGTCTACGCCCTATGTCCTGCCGGGTAGCCCCCCTGTGGTGGCTTGGACCCCTCGTTTGCCTCGGCCGACTCTGCTCAAGAGACGGAGCTTCTGCAGCAGCTCGCTACCCCGTCCAACGTATCACCCCTTCGACACCTGGCGCATTGTCCCTGCAATGTCCCCTACTACATGGACACGCGCAGGGCGCGCCCTGCAGCAGCTTCGCTCATCGCCGCCGTAACAGTCCAGGCTGACTCGATTCGCTTGGGCTTACGCTTCTCGCGCTCTCTTCGCTCGCTTTGGCCACCTGATCCGAGCCGCCGATTCTGCCGATATCTTTCTCATGCTTTGTGTCTACATCTTTATGCACGCCACCTTTGTCAATCTTTTCTATCGATGCGCCGCTTTGGCTTCCACTTCTGGCTTGGTACGTTGCCCTCTTCTCTGTCTCCGCCTCGTCGGCGAGCTGACTAACGTTCGGTATTGTTCAGGTGCATCGGTTTTGATTTCGTGCACTTGTGCGTTTATTTTGCTCTCGTCTCGGCCCACTACCTTGGTGTGCACATCGACCCAGTCCCACTGAGCGAGCTCTCCCATTTTTGGTCGTGACTGTCGGGTTTGACAAACACTATAAATTGACCAAGGCTGTCTTCACTCACCCCGCTTTGCTCCATCGTCCCACCTGCACGAGGTCCCAACGTTCTTAGATGTTCTGAAGCCACCTTCGCGTTCGGTAGGAGCTAGCGAGGGAAAGCCGGCCTCAATGGGAACTCCTCCGCCGATACACCCAAGTCGAATGAGGATGCCTTTGTTCGGGCCCTGACTGCCCGCTTGCGCGAAAATCCCGATCTCGATGGGAGCTTCCCCGTCCACTGGCTGCCCGTGACGTGTTGGTGGGTGCATATGACAGTGTTGGCCAAGAAATCGTCGTGACTATGCGATCGAGTTGGCCTTGCTGCTTGCGGGCTCATGCATTGCTCCTAGTGGCCTGCATGATTTTGCCAGCTCGCGGCACTGATCCTTTTTCGATGCCATTCTTCTCCACACGTTTTACACTGGCATCCTGACCGTTATTGTGAGGTACTGCGGATCCGGATCTTGCGTAAGCGCCGCCACGCTTCCCTCCCAGCCGCATCGGCCGTTAACAAGGAAGCCGCGCCACCAGCGGCGGCGTAGCAAGCGCTACGACGACCGGCTCGGTTACCCCTACAATCAGGGTGCGATAGCGCAGCAAGCAGTCGTGTATCTTCCATCTCGATCACTCCTTCAACTATGTCTGCCCCCCTTTGGCTGGGATGTCAGCCCAGCTGCGTCACCGGCAGCATTCTCGGTCCCGTCGGGTCCGTGGGCTCTGGCACCGCCTGGTTGGCTCCAACTCTAAAAATAACCCAGTGGGCCGGCTCAAAATCTTGTTGATTGCTTCCTTCATCACGCTACACAGCCTCAACCTTGGTACCATGACAACACAGGCTTCTCGCACTCGCTACTTGCGTGCTGCCACGTCCGAAGTTGCCTCTACCTTACGTCCCCGAGCGCTTCCGTGAACGATCCGTACCAGCTACTTCGTCAGCGACACAGTTCAACTTGTCCTTAACCCCTTCCTCGCCGGCACTTGCGCCAGCGCTCGAGCGCTTTGCTCGTTCCCATCCCACTGGCGCCCGCTTGCAGATCCATGACCCGGTTTTCCTTTCGGTGATCGATTACTCCCTCACCAACCAGGTGTCGGCGAGAAAGCTGAACTTGCCAAGACATTGCCGAGGCATATGAGCAGCAATTCCCCTCCTGACAGTGTCGATCGCCTCATCGTCCTCGGCAACTCATTCAGTTCATCCTTCCTTCTCGACTAACAGCTCGCGCGGATCGACAGGCTTGCTTTCGCGCCACCAGTCGCTAGAGGTCTTGGGCAGCCTGATGACGGAATGGACCTCAATTGTTGGTGACCCTCTTATTTCCAAGTGGCTTCGATCGCGATGGCAGTGAGCATCTTTCTAACGCTACCTGCTCCGAGGCATTGCTCAAGGCAACGCAGCTATTGCCCGAGGTAACGCTATGGGTGCCGCTGCTTTTGCCGCTGCTCGATGCTGGGCGCTCATTTGGATGAAGCCGAGTCCCGCATCGCCAAATCGTCCCGTTCCAACTCATCCAATGCCAATCCTTCCCGCGCCTCCGCTCCCACGGTGACATTTATGCCGCCTCCCCCTGCGCTGATTGTGCCAGAGGAGAAGATCCTACACCTCCCACGGCGGGCGTGGACGCTTCGCAGATCCGTTCGTTCGAGGAAGTATTGGTGTACGACAATGGCGCCGGTGTGCTCTCTTGCGGACGAGGAAGTAGTGTTACTTGCCAGCGGGGAAAGATTCCTGCTTACGCGTTGGAGAAGGTACTTCAAGACCCGAGCGTGCTGTTCGTGTCCGCCGCGCTTGTTTCGCGTGCCAGCTTGACCAAAACGCTGGAGACGGGCAAGTTGCCATTTAAGAACTATAACTATGCGCAAGTCATGGGTGCATGCTGTGAAATGTTGTGGGCTACCTTCCTTTGCCGCTCGGCATTGCGGGTCCTCTTCACCATTGACGGCCAACTTACGCCAATCCCGATGGCCACGACGGAAGGTACGCTGGTTGCATCCACTTCGCGTGGGTGCAAGGCGCTGAATGCGGGGGGGGCGTGACAACCGTTTGACGCAAGACGCCATGACACGCGGCCCCGCCGTCGATTTCCCCACTGCGGCCGAAGCGGCGCAGGCTAAGAGATGGATCGATTCCACCACTGGTGCGGCGACGATCAAGGCTGCCTTTGACTCGACTTCCCGCTTTGCCCGACTGGCCAGTTTGCGCACCGCGCTAGCGGGTCGAACCCTGTTTATTCGCTTTGCACCTCGACGGGGGATGCGATGGGCATGAACATGATTTCCAAGGGGTTGAGCGTGCGCTGACATTGATGGCCCCGAGCACTTCCCCTCCATGAAGGTTCTGGCCTATCGGGTAACTACTGTACGACAAGAAGCCCGCTGCGATCAATTGGATTGAAGGTCGGGGCAAATCGGTGGTGGCCGAAGCGGTGGTACCCAACAAAGTGGTGAGCTCGGTGCTCAAGACCTCGGTGCCGCTTTGGTGGATTTGAACCTGAAGAAGAACTTGATTGGCTCGGCCATGGCCGGCTCCATTGGCGGCTTCAATGCCCATGCCGCCAACATTCTTACTGCCATCTACCTTGCCACGGGGCAAGATCCTGCGCAGAACGTCGAGTCGAGCAACTGCATGACCTTGATGGAGGCCACGCCCGAGGGGACTTGCGCATCTCGGTTTCCATGCCCTCCATCGAAGTGGGAACGGTGGGCGGGGGGACGGTGCTGGACCCACAGAGGTCGATGCTCGAGCTGCTGGGCATTGCTGGGCCGCACCCTTCCACGCCAGGCGCCAACGCTCAACGGCTCGCCGCCATCATTGCCTCCGCGGTGATGGCAGGGAACTATCGCTCATGTCCGCCCTCGCGGCCGGACATCTGATCAAGGCCCACATGGCTCACAATCGCTCCGCCCCTGCTTCCGCTGCCCACCCGGGCCATGTAAGTCCCAACCCAGGTCGAATTGCGGCGACGATGACACCCTTGGTCGCGCCCAGTATTCGTATGACCAAGGCGAATGGATCGGGCCGGTAAACTAGGTGCGCAACGTTCTGTTTCTATTGCGCCTCGCCTCCTGGGCGGCCGTCATCATTGCTCTTCGTACAAGCCCCTTTGTCTGCCCATTTGCCTGATACCGTCATGCCCGCTCTGTATGGGCGAGGCAGGGGCTCAAGCCATGCAATTCATCTCTGCATACTCCCATGGACCGTATCCTGCCACGGATCTGAGGCTACCGACCGTTTGCCTCTGCCATCTG
>RSEE01000193.1:7500-10000 GCA_003971905.1 Moniliella sp. 'wahieum'
CCGCTGCAGCAGCACCGGCACCAGGCCAGCGTGCACAACTGTGAATAAATTCCCAATTGCACACACTCACCCAATGCCTCGACCACCACACCAACCAAGTACCAACAGCGCCCAACAGAACACGACCCCGCACCAGACCACTGAACAGTCCCACGACCAACCAAGCGGCTCACGTTATTCCGTCTCGTCGCTCAGAAGCGAGTACCCAGATGTACGCAAATTGCCCAGCCAACCACAGTTCTGCACCGAAATCCAATGCAAAAGCCAGAGATAACCCCTCAGGAAAGCCTACAGAACCCTATTCCAGCCATAAAATGGCGAAAAAGGGATTTCCATATTTTTGCCCTCGGGACCACCCCCCTCCATATAGTACACAACAATATCCACCCCCTGCGACCGCCACCTCAGCGATCACCGCTCAGCCCCAGGGGCTAAGGAGACTAGCCTGTGACAACTAGAGAGCAGCCGCTGGACGGCCCGGGGGACACTGCACGGGTGCTGGCAGGCGGGGGCACACTGCCCGGGTGCTGGCAGGCGGACGACCGGTGATTTTGATCTGAACCGCTGACCATTTGCCACGCCCCGTCGTATTGGAAAATCAATTTTAAATGCATGCAGCAGCGCAATTCTGTAGGGTTGAACTTGCGCGGCGAATAACTCGCCAACCGTTACTCCCCCCGCTGGGGTCAATTAATATGAGTTGTAGCGGGGGGTCACCCCCACCTCGGGTGCAAGTGGTGCAGACAGCGCACAACTTGCCGGGCACCGGTGCAGCCTCCAAGTTTTGCTGTATTTTCCTGCACAGCTCCTGTGCGGTTGGAGCTACAGCTGGGGGGTACTAATTGGACATTGTCACGTCTGTCAGGAGTACCTCTGGTGAAAATATGCAGACGGTAGGTCCAATACTGTGGGAGCTATGGCGGTTGGAAGTTTTGAGCAGAGGTGTACACCGGGTGCAGCTCCTCCATGGGTGGTGCTACCGCCGTGGTGTATTAGAGGGAAGTGTAGAGGGAGGGAGGGACTACTGCTGTGCAAAGTGGGGCAGCGAGGGGTACAATACTCACCGAGCTACAACGGTTGGTAGGTATCAACAGTACTGAATCGACACTGCACGTTTGCAGACACTGCCGGGTGCTGGCCTCGAGTTAAGAATACAGCCGCTGGACAGCCAGGGGACACTGCACGGGTGCTGGCAGGTGCTGGCCGGCGGGCGGACACTGCCCGGGTGCTGGCAGGCGGACGACCGGCGATTTTAATCTGACCGGCTGACCAGTCTGTCGTCGGTCGGTGCGGTGATGTCAGGCAACGGGTGACCGGCTGACCGGTCTGTTCGGTCGGTGCGGTGATGTCAGGCAGTGGGTGACACCGCCCCGCCGTATTGCAAAGTCGAGTATGACAGGCGAATATTCAGTAGGGTTGAACTTGCGCGGCGAATAACTCGCCAACCGTTGTTCCCCCGCTGGGGCCAATTAATATTAGTTGTAGCGGGGGGTCACCCCCACCTCGGGTGCAAGTGGTGCAAGCAGCGCACAACTTGCAGGGCACCGGCGAGCCCTCCAAGTTTTGACGTATTTCCTGCATAACTCCTGGATGGTTGGAGCTACAGCGGGAGGTACTAAGTGGGACGGTAGAGGGAGGGCAGGAGTACCTCTGCTGAAAATATACCGCCGGGGGGTGCAGTACTGTTGGAGATATGGCGGTTGGAAGTTTTGAGCAGAGGTGTACACCGGGTGCAGCTGCTCCATAGGTGGTGCTACAGTCGGGATGTATTAGTGGGAAGTGTAGAGGGAGGGTGGGAGTACCGCTGTGCAAAGTGGGGCGGCGGTAGGTACAATACTCACCGAGATACAACGGTGGGTTGGTATATACAGGGGTGTGTAGGGTGAATGGTACTAAGTGAGGTGTACTAGGGTTGCTGCTGTGGCGGAAGTGCACTAATGGGACTTGGTGAGTGAGGCTGGGAGTACGTCTGAGGGAAGTGGCGCAGCTGTCGGATGAGTACCCATGGAGGGGTGACGGTTGGTAGGTGGTATCGACAGTATATATGGTCCCATAGGGTGAAGAGCACGGAGGGAAGCACAGCACACACTCCCCATGTGCTGCTACCCGGAAGTGCACTAATGGGACTTGGTACGGCAGCCTAGGACTAGCGCTGGCCGAAGTGGGGCAGCTGGAGGGTGAGTGGTCATGGAGGGGTGACGGTTGGTAGGTGGTACCGACAGTATATGTCCTATATAGGGTGAAGAGCACGGAGGGGACGACATCTCCCTCCCAAGTGCCGCCTGCCTGGAAGTGTACTAATGGGACCTGGAGGGAGCTATGGACTAGAGCTGGCGGGAGTGGGACAGCTGTAGGGTGAGTACTCATGGAGGGGTGATGGTTGGAAGGTGGTACCATTGGTATATATGGTCCTATAGGGTGAGGGCCGCCGAGGGAAGCACGACAGCTCCTCCACCGTTGGTCCCACGGGCGGGGTGTTCTAATTGGACCTCTAGAGGAC
>RSEE01000193.1:17500-20000 GCA_003971905.1 Moniliella sp. 'wahieum'
CATGGCAGTCCGGCAGCAAATCCTGCAGAGCAACCAACCAGCCAACCAATCAGCCAACCAACCAGCAAACCAACCAAGCATGGGGCATCCCGCCAGTCTCCATTAATTCCCAGCCGCTGCAGCAGCACCGGCACCAGGCCAGCGTGCACAACTGTGAATAAATTCCCAATTGCACACACTCACCCAATGCCTCGACCACCACACCAACCAAGTACCAACAGCGCCCAACAGAACACGACCCCCGCACCAGACCACTGAACAGTCCCACGACCAACCAAGCGGCTCACGTTATTCCGTCTCGTCGCTCAGAAGCGAGTACCCAGATGTACGCAAATTGCCCAGCCAACCACAGTTCTGCACCGAAATCCAATGCAAAAGCCAGAGATAACCCCTCAGGAAAGCCTACAGAACCCTATTCCAGCCATAAAATGGCGAAAAAGGGATTTCCATTTTTGCCCTCGGGACCACCCCCCTCCATATAGTACACAACAATATCCACCCCCCTGCGACCGCCACCTCAGCGATCACCGCTCAGCCCCAGGGGCTAAGGAGACTAGCCTGTGACAACTAGAGAGCAGCCGCTGGACGGCCCGGGGGACACTGCACGGGTGCTGGCAGGCGGGGGCACACTGCCCGGGTGCTGGCAGGCGGACGACCGGTGATTTTGATCTGAACCGCTGACCATTTGCCACGCCCCGTCGTATTGGAAAATCAATTTTAAATGCATGCAGCAGCGCAATTCTGTAGGGTTGAACTTGCGCGGCGAATAACTCGCCAACCGTTACTCCCCCGCTGGGGTCAATTAATATGAGTTGTAGCGGGGGGTCACCCCCACCTCGGGTGCAAGTGGTGCAGACAGCGCACAACTTGCCGGGCACCGGTGCAGCCTCCAAGTTTTGCTGTATTTTCCTGCACAGCTCCTGTGCGGTTGGAGCTACAGGGGGGGTACTAATTGGACATTGTCACGTCTGTCAGGAGCTCTGGTGAAAATATGCAGACGGTAGGTCCAATACTGTGGGAGCTATGGCGGTTGGAAGTTTTGAGCAGAGGTGTACACCGGGTGCAGCTCCTCCATGGGTGGTGCTACCGCCGTGGTGTATTAGAGGGAAGTGTAGAGGGAGGGGGGACTACTGCTGTGCAAAGGGGCAGCGAGGGGTACAATACTCACCGAGCTACAACGGTTGGTAGGTATCAACAGTACTGAATCGACACTGCACGTTTGCAGACACTGCCCGGGTGCTGGCCTCGAGTTAAGAATACAGCCGCTGGACAGCCAGGGGACACTGCACGGGTGCTGGCAGGTGCTGGCCGGCGGGCGGACACTGCCCGGGTGCTGGCAGGCGGACGACCGGCGATTTTAATCTGACCGGCTGACCAGTCTGTCCGGTCGGTGCGGTGATGTCAGGCAACGGGTGACCGGCTGACCGGTCTGTTCGGTCGGTGCGGTGATGTCAGGCAGTGGGTGACACCGCCCCGCCGTATTGCAAAGTCGAGTATGACAGGCGAATATTCAGTAGGGTTGAACTTGCGCGGCGAATAACTCGCCAACCGTTGTTCCCCCGCTGGGGCCAATTAATATTAGTTGTAGCGGGGGGTCACCCCCACCTCGGGTGCAAGTGGTGCAAGCAGCGCACAACTTGCAGGGCACCGGCGAGCCCTCCAAGTTTTGACGTATTTTCCTGCATAACTCCTGGATGGTTGGAGCTACAGCCGGGAGGTACTAAGTGGGACGGTAGAGGGAGGGCAGGAGTACCTCTGCTGAAAATATACCGCCGGGGGGTGCAGTACTGTTGGAGATATGGCGGTTGGAAGTTTTGAGCAGAGGTGTACACCGGGTGCAGCTGCTCCATAGGTGGTGGTGCTACAGTCGGGATGTATTAGTGGGAAGTGTAGAGGGAGGGTGGGAGTACCGCTGTGCAAAGTGGGGCGGCGGTAGGTACAATACTCACCGAGATACAACGGTGGGTTGGTATATACAGGGGTGTGTAGGGTGAATGGTACTAAGTGAGGTGTACTAGGGTTGCTGCTGTGGCGGAAGTGCACTAATGGGACTTGGTGAGTGAGGCTGGGAGTACGTCTGAGGGAAGTGGCGCAGCTGTCGGATGAGTACCCATGGAGGGGTGACGGTTGGTAGGTGGTATCGACAGTATATATGGTCCCATAGGGTGAAGAGCACGGAGGGAAGCACAGCACACACTCCCCATGTGCTGCTACCCCGGAAGTGCACTAATGGGACTTGGTACGGCAGCCTAGGACTAGCGCTGGCCGAAGTGGGGCAGCTGGAGGGTGAGTGGTCATGGAGGGGTGACGGTTGGTAGGTGGTACCGACAGTATATGTCCTATATAGGGTGAAGAGCACGGAGGGGACGACATCTCCCTCCCCAAGTGCCGCCTGCCTGGAAGTGTACTAATGGGACCTGGAGAGGGAGCTATGGACTAGAGCTGGCGGGAGTGGGACAGCTGTAGGGTGAGTACTCATGGAGGGGTGATGGTTGGAAGG
>RSEE01000193.1:27500-30000 GCA_003971905.1 Moniliella sp. 'wahieum'
AGCCAACTGACCAACCAACTGAGCAGCCAACCAACCAGCTGTCCTGCAGAAAAGCCACTATGCACACCACACAACCAAGCAGCAAAGCCACCTGGCAGCATGGCAGTCCGGCAGCAAATCCTGCAGAGCAACCAACCAGCCAACCAATCAGCCAACCAACCAGCAAACCAACCAAGCATGGGGCATCCCGCCAGTCTCCATTAATTCCCAGCCGCTGCAGCAGCACCGGCACCAGGCCAGCGTGCACAACTGTGAATAAATTCCCAATTGCACACACTCACCCAATGCCTCGACCACCACACCAACCAAGTACCAACAGCGCCCAACAGAACACGACCCCCGCACCAGACCACTGAACAGTCCCACGACCAACCAAGCGGCTCACGTTATTCCGTCTCGTCGCTCAGAAGCGAGTACCCAGATGTACGCAAATTGCCCAGCCAACCACAGTTCTGCACCGAAATCCAATGCAAAAGCCAGAGATAACCCCTCAGGAAAGCCTACAGAACCCTATTCCAGCCATAAAATGGCGAAAAAGGGATTTCCATATTTTTGCCCTCGGGACCACCCCCCTCCATATAGTACACAACAATATCCCCCCCTGCGACCGCCACCTCAGCGATCACCGCTCAGCCCAGGGGCTAAGGAGACTAGCCTGTGACAACTAGAGAGCAGCCGCTGGACGGCCCGGGGGACACTGCACGGGTGCTGGCAGGCGGGGGCACACTGCCCGGGTGCTGGCAGGCGGACGACCGGTGATTTTGATCTGAACCGCTGACCATTTGCCACGCCCCGTCGTATTGGAAAATCAATTTTAAATGCATGCAGCAGCGCAATTCTGTAGGGTTGAACTTGCGCGGCGAATAACTCGCCAACCGTTACTCCCCCGCTGGGGTCAATTAATATGAGTTGTAGCGGGGGGTCACCCCCACCTCGGGTGCAAGTGGTGCAGACAGCGCACAACTTGCCGGGCACCGGTGCAGCCTCCAAGTTTTGCTGTATTTTCCTGCACAGCTCCTGTGCGGTTGGAGCTACAGCTGGGGGGTACTAATTGGACATTGTCACGTCTGTCAGGAGTACCTCTGGTGAAAATATGCAGACGGTAGGTCCAATACTGTGGGAGCTATGGCGGTTGGAAGTTTGAGCAGAGGTGTACACCGGGTGCAGCTCCTCCATGGGTGGTGCTACCGCCGTGGTGTATTAGAGGGAAGTGTAGAGGGAGGGAGGGACTACTGCTGTGCAAAGTGGGGCAGCGAGGGGTACAATACTCACCGAGCTACAACGGTTGGTAGGTATCAACAGTACTGAATCGACACTGCACGTTTGCAGACACTGCCCGGGTGCTGGCCTCGAGTTAAGAATACAGCCGCTGGACAGCCAGGGGACACTGCACGGGTGCTGGCAGGTGCTGGCCGGCGGGCGGACACTGCCCGGGTGCTGGCAGGCGGACGACCGGCGATTTTAATCTGACCGGCTGACCAGTCTGTCCGGTCGGTGCGGTGATGTCAGGCAACGGGTGACCGGCTGACCGGTCTGTTCGGTCGGTGCGGTGATGTCAGGCAGTGGGTGACACCCCCCGCCGTATTGCAAAGTCGAGTATGACAGGCGAATATTCAGTAGGGTTGAACTTGCGCGGCGAATAACTCGCCAACCGTTGTTCCCCCCGCTGGGGCCAATTAATATTAGTTGTAGCGGGGGGTCACCCCCACCTCGGGTGCAAGTGGTGCAAGCAGCGCACAACTTGCAGGGCACCGGCGAGCCCTCCAAGTTTTGACGTATTTTCCTGCATAACTCCTGGATGGTTGGAGCTACAGCCGGGAGGTACTAAGTGGGACGGTAGAGGGAGGGCAGGAGTACCTCTGCTGAAAATATACCGCCGGGGGGTGCAGTACTGTTGGAGATATGGCGGTTGGAAGTTTTGAGCAGAGGTGTACACCGGGTGCAGCTGCTCCATAGGTGGTGCTACAGTCGGGATGTATTAGTGGGAAGGAAGTGTAGAGGGAGGGTGGGAGTACCGCTGTGCAAAGTGGGGCGGCGGTAGGTACAATACTCACCGAGATACAACGGTGGGTTGGTATATACAGGGGTGTGTAGGGTGAATGGTACTAAGTGAGGTGTACTAGGGTTGCTGCTGTGGCGGAAGTGCACTAATGGGACTTGGTGAGTGAGGCTGGGAGTACGTCTGAGGGAAGTGGCGCAGCTGTCGGATGAGTACCCATGGAGGGGTGACGGTTGGTAGGTGGTATCGACAGTATATATGGTCCCATAGGGTGAAGAGCAGGAGGGAAGCACAGCACACACTCCCCATGTGCTGCTACCCGGAAGTGCACTAATGGGACTTGGTACGGCAGCCTAGGACTAGCGCTGGCCGAAGTGGGGCAGCTGGAGGGTGAGTGGTCATGGAGGGGTGACGGTTGGTAGGTGGTACCGACAGTATATGTCCTATATAGGGTGAAGAGCACGGAGGGGACGACATCTCCCTCCCCAAGTGCCGCCTGCC
>RSEE01000193.1:37500-40696 GCA_003971905.1 Moniliella sp. 'wahieum'
CTGCAAAACAGCCACTATGCACACCACACAACCAAGCAGCAGAGCCACCTGGCAGCATGGCAGTCCGGCAGCAAATCCTGCAGAGCAACCAGCCAACCAACCAATCAGCCAACTGACCAACCAACTGAGCAGCCAACCAACCAGCTGTCCTGCAGAAAAGCCACTATGCACACCACACAACCAAGCAGCAAAGCCACCTGGCAGCATGGCAGTCCGGCAGCAAATCCTGCAGAGCAACCAACCAGCCAACCAATCAGCCAACCAACCAGCAAACCAACCAAGCATGGGGCATCCCGCCAGTCTCCATTAATTCCCAGCCGCTGCAGCAGCACCGGCACCAGGCCAGCGTGCACAACTGTGAATAAATTCCCAATTGCACACACTCACCCAATGCCTCGACCACCACACCAACCAAGTACCAACAGCGCCCAACAGAACACGACCCCCGCACCAGACCACTGAACAGTCCCACGACCAACCAAGCGGCTCACGTTATTCCGTCTCGTCGCTCAGAAGCGAGTACCCAGATGTACGCAAATTGCCCAGCCAACCACAGTTCTGCACCGAAATCCAATGCAAAAGCCAGAGATAACCCCTCAGGAAAGCCTACAGAACCCTATTCCAGCCATAAAATGGCGAAAAAGGGATTTCCATATTTTTGCCCTCGGGACCACCCCCTCCATATAGTACACAACAATATCCACCCCCCTGCGACCGCCACCTCAGCGATCACCGCTCAGCCCCAGGGGCTAAGGAGACTAGCCTGTGACAACTAGAGAGCAGCCGCTGGACGGCCCGGGGGACACTGCACGGGTGCTGGCAGGGGGGGCACACTGCCCGGGTGCTGGCAGGCGGACGACCGGTGATTTTGATCTGAACCGCTGACCATTTGCCACGCCCCGTCGTATTGGAAAATCAATTTTAAATGCATGCAGCAGCGCAATTCTGTAGGGTTGAACTTGCGCGGCGAATAACTCGCCAACCGTTACTCCCCCGCTGGGGTCAATTAATATGAGTTGTAGCGGGGGGTCACCCCCACCTCGGGTGCAAGTGGTGCAGACAGCGCACAACTTGCCGGGCACCGGTGCAGCCTCCAAGTTTTGCTGTATTTTCCTGCACAGCTCCTGTGCGGTTGGAGCTACAGCTGGGGGGTACTAATTGGACATTGTCACGTCTGTCAGGAGTACCTCTGGTGAAAATATGCAGACGGTAGGTCCAATACTGTGGGAGCTATGGCGGTTGGAAGTTTGAGCAGAGGTGTACACCGGGTGCAGCTCCTCCATGGGTGGTGCTACCGCCGTGGTGTATTAGAGGGAAGTGTAGAGGGAGGGAGGGACTACTGCTGTGCAAAGTGGGGCAGCGAGGGGTACAATACTCACCGAGCTACAACGGTTGGTAGGTATCAACAGTACTGAATCGACACTGCACGTTTGCAGACACTGCCCGGGTGCTGGCCTCGAGTTAAGAATACAGCCGCTGGACAGCCAGGGGACACTGCACGGGTGCTGGCAGGTGCTGGCCGGCGGGCGGACACTGCCGGGTGCTGGCAGGCGGACGACCGGCGATTTTAATCTGACCGGCTGACCAGTCTGTCCGGTCGGTGCGGTGATGTCAGGCAACGGGTGACCGGCTGACCGGTCTGTTCGGTCGGTGCGGTGATGTCAGGCAGTGGGTGACACCGCCCCGCCGTATTGCAAAGTCGAGTATGACAGGCGAATATTCAGTAGGGTTGAACTTGCGCGGCGAATAACTCGCCAACCGTTGTTCCCCCCGCTGGGGCCAATTAATATTAGTTGTAGCGGGGGGTCACCCCCACCTCGGGTGCAAGTGGTGCAAGCAGCGCACAACTTGCAGGGCACCGGCGAGCCCTCCAAGTTTTGACGTATTTTCCTGCATAACTCCTGGATGGTTGGAGCTACAGCCGGGAGGGTACTAAGTGGGACGGTAGAGGGAGGGCAGGAGTACCTCTGCTGAAAATATACCGCCGGGGGGTGCAGTACTGTTGGAGATATGGCGGTTGGAAGTTTTGAGCAGAGGTGTACACCGGGTGCAGCTGCTCCATAGGTGGTGCTACAGTCGGGATGTATTAGTGGGAAGTGTAGAGGGAGGGTGGGAGTACCGCTGTGCAAAGTGGGGCGGCGGTAGGTACAATACTCACCGAGATACAACGGTGGGTTGGTATATACAGGGGTGTGTAGGGTGATGGTACTAAGTGAGGTGTACTAGGGTGCTGCTGTGGCGGGAAGTGCACTAATGGGACTTGGGTGAGTGAGGCTGGGAGTCTGAGGGAAGTGGCGCAGCTGTCGGATGAGTACCCATGGAGGGGTGACGGTTGGTAGGTGGTATCGACATATATATGGTCCCATAGGGTGAAGAGCACGGAGGGAAGCACAGCACACACTCCCCATGTGCTGCTACCCCGGAAGTGCACTAATGGGACTTGGTACGGCAGCCTAGGACTAGCGCTGGCCGAAGTGGGGCAGCTGGAGGGTGAGTGGTCATGGAGGGGTGACGGTTGGTAGGTGGTACGACAGTATATGTCCTATATAGGGTGAAGAGCACGGAGGGGACGACATCTCCCTCCCCAAGTGCCGCCTGCCTGGAAGTGTACTAATGGGACCTGGAGAGGGAGCTATGGACTAGATGGCGGGAGTGGGACAGCTGTAGGGTGAGTACTCATGGAGGGGTGATGGTTGGAAGGTGGTACCATTGGTATATATGGTCCTATAGGGTGAGGGCCGCCGAGGGAAGCACGACAGCCTCCACCGTGGTCCCACGGGCGGGGTGTTCTAATTGGACCCTAGAGGACGGGGGGACTAGCGCTGGGTGGAGTGGCAGCTGTAGGGTGGGTACCCAGGGAGGGGTGCACCACTGAAGGTACTATGTGCTCTATAGGGTGAAGTATACGGGGGAAGTGCTGTAGTGCTGAACCGTTGGAGCTACGGCCAAGTGGTATTAGAACGAGTGGAGAGGGTGGGTGGAGAGGAGGGGTGGGAAGGAAGTGTGGGCGGAGTGGGGGCGCGGGGGAAGAGTTGTGGGGCAGGGGCGGGGGTTCAAGATGGGGGTAGAATAGTTAGAATGGGGTGTAGCGCCGCAACGGTGGCCGCATGGGGGGGGGGTGTATTAGAACGGGGGGAGGGAGCCTGACGAAGGGTGGGTGTGCAAAGGAGAGCGGAGGGGGGGTACAAAGCGGGGG
>RSEE01000194.1:0-27912 GCA_003971905.1 Moniliella sp. 'wahieum'
CCTAACCCTAACCCTAACCTAACTCGTAAGATTCGAACTCCTCGTCTTGTCCCACGCGTAGCGAAGGAGGAAATGCTTCATGGCCTGCATGGAAATCAGCACGCCCGTCGGGGTCAAAGCGCAATGTTCCCATTGGATCTGGGCATCGTTGTGCATGCAGGAAAAAGGATAGACGCTCGGCTCAATCCACCGCTGGATCACATGGGGCTCCCCATTGGGAAGGACAGAAAATGGGCGAAAGGGCAAGGTGGTGCATGTGATTTCCTGGGGCTGCCGCGCATGGGTCCAATCCAGCACATTGACCAGCAATATCCCCATTTCGTTATTTCCCTTGCGCACATTTTTAAGCGGAGTAAATGGACCTACGCCCCGGCGCGGCGCCAAAGTGGGGCCGTTGGGTGCAGGCGGGGAATGAGGGATGTCGTAGGCATGGAGATGCAACATGCTTGGAATGACGGCGCGACCATTGCATCCACGAGCGATGCGAGTACCACAAGTCGCTTGGGATGGAGGCGCCCAGCCGGTGGCGTGTGTGGCAATCGAGGATGGCAAGCCAGGCCGGGTGGCGGTGGACACGGCCAGTAAAGGCATGCTTGTAGCCCTTCAGCACACCCAAGTATAGGCCGAAAGGAAAATTCAGTTTCACATGCTCTTTCATAAACTCGGCATCGTCGGCGTCTTCGTCTGCCAACAGGGCTGGACTGGAAAAACAAAACACGAGCGTTTCGGATTCAGGGTGGACTTCAAATCCAAACACATCCCTAACCGCAAAAGCGTCCTTCACCTGCTCAACGCCGGGGAACGCGCGATTCTTGCCCTACCAAGAACAACAAAGAGAGAAACGAAAAAGAGGAGGGTTAGTCACTTGTCGTCCTGCTTCAGCAACCAGTCCGGAACGCGAAATACATACAGGATTTGCCCTTTTCGGCAGCGGTGGCTGGATCAAATCCACTGTGGGCTGCCAATGAGCATTCGGCTGCGCTGGGAATCGAGATGATACTTGGACGGATCAATGAGGAATTCGTTCACCGAGAACAGGATCTTACCTGACTCGGCGTCGTGCGCAACCAAGGTGTTGAATGATCGCTCCCACTTAATTGTAGGATCTGGTGTTTTGCCGTTCCAATCTAAGTGGGAAAAGAGCATTCGGGGCGAAAGACCAAAAGGCTCAAGGGAGTCAACCGCCTCGCCTGTCGTTAGATTAAACATGGAAATGATTGTTTGCCGGGAGGTACATTGGGGTCATCAACGGCCGGGCCACTTGGAAGGGGGGGTAGGCGAAGGAATGTACGTAACCAAGACAGATCGTGTAGCCACGCTAAAAAGAGAGACAAAAGTGGGGCCACCATAATCATCCCCATCACCAGGCATTCGAGCACAAGACGTACCAAGCAACCAAGCGATCATTCCCTACCAGGGCGAATCGGATTCCCAACAACGTTAAATCCGTGTCGCGTATCCCCCCGGGAATGTCCAAGACGGTGGTCTTAAGCGTCGAAGAGGGAAAGACGGCGTCATCAAAAGACGTGGTGTCGGTCGCAGCATCTGATGCAGCAGGTTCAATTGCAGTCGAAACAGCGAAATCATGCGTAACAGCAGCAACTGCTTCTTCTCCTTCAGAGTGATCGTCTTTGGTGGTATCGCAGCTCATTTTTGCGATCGTCCTTGACCTATTGTGCTGAACTAGCAAGTCCCAGCCACCATGGTGCACAATAACAGATACGTGCGTATTGTTCCCAGGATCATCTGTCGCAAAAGGTCAGAAAGGGGTCCAGTAAAGGCGGGCAGGGATAAAAGTAACAATGTGAAGAAGAGCGCCCAAACCAGCAACATACCCCGAAGCCAAACGCTCAGAAACGGTCCCTCATAGACGACATCGCCCCATAAAGCCACCAACCCTTCGGTGCGTCATAGGTATACAACTTGGTCTCGTGCTCCTTGTCCCAATACACCATCTGATTGTCTTCCAACTCTATCAGATCACTGCAAAAGTTCAACCCGCCATACTTGCTCTGCGGTTGGACATGCGTGTTGGTCCGTTCCTCCGCCGGACCCCCATCTCGTTCGAGCACAAGAGGGTTGACGAGCGGGTGCAGAACAAAGGGGTTGGTAGGATTGGTGGTGTCCATCTCGGTATGGGGCGGGGGGGCATCGCCTGTGGCTAGTGCCTCCGTGTCGGGGGCCCCATCATTGCAGGAGGGCGGAGAGGGATGTGCGGCGGGAGAAGGAGAGGGGCGAGGATGAGGAAGCGGTGTGCCGGACAAGCTCCATCCAAAGGGAGCGTGGAGGAGTTCGTTGGCAATGACCAACGCTTGCCATGTGCGCGGCACAATGTCCAAGCCGCAGGCATGAGTAGCGTCCTCGAGCGAGAACGGGGGCGACGGGGACGAGGCGGGCAGACGTAGCAGCCGGTAGGCGATGCGGCGCCAGAGCGTTTGGTTTTCGTAGAGAGATGCACGTAGTCCTATGTGTGGATTAGACGCGAAAGGGTCAGCAGCCAGTGGGGCAGGACAGCTGTTGGCAAGAAGAGACAAAAGGGAGGCAGACGTTCACACGACGACACGTACGCTTGCATGTCGCCGCCAGGCGGACCACATCACACGGCTCCAGCAGCTCCGAGGCGGCCACTTGCCAGAAGACCTCGGTGGGCAGAAACTCCAACTTCATCGAATCCGTAAGTGTTTCACACGTGTTGCAAGGCGGAGGGGTATCAGGACACGAAGGAAGGCGAAGCGAGGACCCGGGGCCCGAGGATAGATATGTGCATTAGATTCCCCCTTGGGGGATGGGGCGGCGGACTTGGGAGGGGCTTGGCGCAGCCTGAGCGCTTGGGCCTGAGACAGCAGAGGATGCGGAGCTTTGCACAGCAAGCATAGCCAACTGATTTGACACATTTGACAGCCGGAGGAGATCCGAGATCTGAGATCTGAGATACTATGGAGGACACAGGAGGATTGGGCGCTGTGTAAGTAGCATAGCTTTTTGCCATTTTCTCCACACCATTTCACGCCCATTGATAACGTACTGAGTACGAGTGTCATATAGTCATGCATCATGCTGCTCGTACCGAGTACAGCGTCCTGAGTGTGAATATAGGAGGCGTGGAGCGTGAAGCGTGAAGTATCCTTGGCGCTTGAAGGTCTTGAAGCCTGGGGACTACGTACAGAGGAAATGGTGCAATGCCCGTGAGACATGCTGCACTAGGCCTGAGGCCTGCCGCGCCCTGACGATGCGGGGACCGGTGACATCACAGCTCAGATGCTCCGTTCGTGCATCCTGGGCACGGAGCCAGTGACGGGGACACAAGCATGTTCCTAGGCAGCCTGCGGCGATGCATCACATACATGTCACACACCACACACTCTGCGCCGCGTCGCATGCCCCGCTGTCCCATTCGCACATGTCGCACAGCCGGCGGTGGGCAGAAGGGCAGACAGGCACTGCGAGGATGCGATGCGGGGTATGCGAGGGTACATGGCACACGTGTACTCAACGTACTCAGGTGTAGAAGACCAGAGAGCAGGCAGTTGATGGTGTATTGGCTACAGAAGAGAGGCTAGGAGACTATTTGCTAGGTAATATGCAGGCTTTACTACGTATATCGGGGGCGTACCAGCCCAGACTTCGTGCCTCGTGGATTGTGGTAGTGTTGCGCAGTGGTTGCTCAGCCTGAGGGCCTGTTGCTCACATCGAAGTCGATCGGACGGGCGGACGCCACACGATCGAGAGAGCACACATGTGCCACAGTGGCCCAAATGATCGATGACCGGATCAGTACCGAACACGTTGAACTCATAAAGTCAGTACAAGCACGCATCTGGGCGCTGGAGCGACAGCTGTGGCCACTTGGATTGTGTTGCCAGTGACTCTCGACCGCACCATGGGCAGGGGGATTGTTGGGGGTTGGCCACGTCAATGTGCTGACACAGCCCTGTCGCCTCAGTTGTGGCTGCCTGTGCTCGGATCCTGGCTCGGATCCGACACGCAGAAAAGAAGTCTTCTTTCTTCTTTCTTGCCTCTGCCGTTCTGTCGCGAGGATGAATGGGTGCGGCAGGAACAACCTGCCGACCGACGAATGCCCACCCTCTTGCCCCGCAGAGAACGCTCGCCAGTTCTGGCCTTGCCTGCCTTGCCAGTGGACTCGCCTCGCATGCCGAGTGTACGCCTATATATAACAGACCCGAGAGGCCCTGGTACGCTTCATCGCCTCAATGATCATCCCGCGCGGTCGGGGGAGGGGGAGGAACGGGGGGGGCTGGTTCTGCGCCCAGAAATGGGGCACGACAGGGCACGACCCCCCAAGCAGTGGTTGAGCCCATTGTTGGGCGTGCGCATCTACCGCCGCCCTCAGGTTCCGCATTCCAACCCGTCCCGAACCCACATGTTATTCTACCTGCCTACATACATACCAACCTACGTATCTCTCTCGCCCAACGCCGGCACGGATGCCGAAGGCTTTCCGTGCACCAAGATACAGATCGAGCGGATGGCATGGGATGAGAAGCGCCCATAGATAGATTTGGAAGGAAGATACTAGCGCTGTTGGGCTGCAACGATCCTTTTCGTACCGGCCCTCACGCTCAAAGTTCAACAAAACTAAGAAAGCAGAAAGCAGAAAGAAAGTCGGAAGGTCATACCTGAGAGCCCATGAGCCAACTCCAACTGCACTGCCTGAAACGCCAGAGGGAGAAAAGATGCTGATGACTCCACGGTGAAAACAAAAGTGGAATGCAACGATACACTGCAAGGACACACTGCACAGCCCTTCCTGCCCCGGGTCGTCGGGATGATACGAGCGCGGTACTATCGATGCAACAACGAAGATGGTCACCGTGCTGATTCGGAACGGGACGATCCTTTCTGAAGTATATTCTCCTTGAAGACGGTTAATCGTTGATCGAATCGATTGCATGCAGACCATCTACCACACTGTCTCCTTCGTAGATATCGTGTACTATCCTCCGGTGTGGACCCAAACGGCGTGCACCAGAGGGTCCTGACCTATGCTATTACCGGCGCCCCTGGTTTCCTACCTACGCTAGTACCAGTACGTCGCATACACCGAAGAAGCCAGAGCAAAAGTACCTAATACCCAGCAGTGTACTTGCTGCGTGAATGAGCTGGCAGTGGGACCATCGGTGGAATCCGTGCGTGCATGCGTTGACAGTCGAACCATCCGCGGAGCCCGTATGCCTTGTGCGGACCTGGTTCCCGTGGGAACGGGAAAGGCATACTATACAGGAAGGGAAGGGCACTTCCCTTCTATGGTCTTTTGTAGACATACGGGCAGCGCTGGGATCTGAGAAGCTGGGAGAAGGGTTGTCAGCGCCCCCCTCCCGCCCCTGTGTCCGACGCGACGGTCGAGGGGAGGGAGGAGGTCCACGTTTCTCCGTGACACTTTGGACTCCTTCCTGCGTAGGGAAAAGAGGGATGGAAAGGGAGAGGGAGAGGGAGAGGGAGAGGGAGAGGGAGAGGGGAGAGGGAGAGGGAGAGGAGGGAAACAGCTGCTTTTTGGACCATGACCGCAATTGGCTCGCTCTACGTTCCTGATACCTGTGCTCAATCTGATTAGGGCTGGCACCGATGGGTGAAACCGACACGGACACCGACGCCGACAGCCAGGAGGATGCAGCCCACACTCACGCGAACGGGGGGGGAGTGTTGGGCGCGTTCTGACAATGACCTGCACGCAACCAACAGAGGGAGTGCCGTACTACAACAGTAAGTGCCAGTTACTAGCCAACGCAGTGGTCGCTACAGAGGCTCTCTCTTAAGTTCTTCTTGCCTGGGTATCGCAACCCCCGCAGACCGGATCGCCTTCACCATCATGTGTATATCTGCTCGGGTATCCCTACGGCACAACTACTTAGACGCATGCCTCTGAATCGATCGATCCGACTGTGGGAGACATGCTCAGTTCTCAACAGACCGTGGTTTTATCAGCATGGGTTGTCAATTGGTTATGGCATCGTTTCCACCCCCATACGCACGCACTTGACATCACCGTAACCGTCACCAGAAAGAAGCAGCATGGTCTACTCACCGACAAAACCCAACCCAACAGTGCTTGTGGACAAACCGCGCATCTAGACACCAACCTGATGGACCACAGAACAGAGAGGAGAGCAAAGCAGCCCACAGTTGGGCGTGTCAGCGCACCAGGGACAAAGGGAGGGGGGGGGGTAGACGGTAAACCTAATTTCTTTCATAGGTCGAGCACGATTTGTCCCACGCCCCTCGAAACGCACGAGAGCATGGAGGTTTTTTTCTTCGCCCCAGAGGGCCACGCCGCGATGCTCGACGCGGCCGCGGTACGGCACGACACAGGTCCCGCACGAGCCTGCCTCGCAGAACGACGGCACATCGATCCCGGCTTCGCGCAACGTTTGGAGCAGCGAACAGCCCGCTGGTACCTGCAGAGTCTGGTGCCGCTGGGCCAGGTAGGCAGTAAACGGATCGCCGCCCACAGGGGTGGTAAACGACTCAAAGTGGACGTACTGGTCTGGGATCTGCAGCTGCGCCGCCGTTTCCGATACGCCCTCCATCAAGCGAAGCGGGCCACATACGTACACGTGCGCTGCAGGTGCAGGGCAGTGGCAGTGGCAGTGGCAGTGGCAGATGTACTTGTACTCTGGTGTGCGGGGGAAGCGCGGCGCAGAATCTGCTTCAAATGCATGGGGCGCCCTTGGGCTTTGGGGTAGATGGTAAGATGCGGGGCGAGCGGGCGAAGCAAGTGGAGGAAGGGCACGTCGGACTCGGACCGAACGGCAAGGTGCAAATGAAACGGGGAGCTGATTCTGCAAGCAATGGTGGGCAGCCTGGATGAACGCCGTGATGCCAATCCCGCCCGCGACCATGATCCGCAGGGGGGCGGGGGCAGGAGATGCGTCGGCGTCGGCGTCGGCGTCGGCTCTCGCACTGGTGGCCTCCAAGCCAAAGGGGAACGTGGTGGAAATCTCACCAACGGGCACAACGTCGCCTTGCTGCACTTGGTGATGAAAGTAGCTGCTGCCGCCCCTCGACTGATCATCCAGAGCCACACCCAGTTGGAATTCGTGCCGAGTCCCCCGGACGATGGAGTAGACGCGCTCCAACTCACCGAGCTTGACCTTAACGCTGGATCCAGGCGGAAGTTGTTCCAGTTCCGGTTCCGGGTCCTTCTGCTCTGGCTGCTCGTTCCGCTGCTGATGTTGCTCTTGGGCTTGCGTCTCCGGCTTGCATCTCCCCCGGGGTGGAAGGGGCAGGTTCGTTGGCTCGAAGGACAAACGAAGTGATTCGGTCAGTTTCGACGTGCTTGCACTGGACGCTGTAGGGGGTCCAGGAGGGCAAGGCCATATCTTGTCCGCCGTAGAGACGGCCCTCCATATCTTCGGCCGCGTGGCTGGCAAGACGGTTGGACAAGATGGTGCGTACCTCTTGTGCCAGGGGCGGGAGGTGGATCAAGGTGGTGAGCGCGTGGGTGTTGCGCAGGTCGGTGTACATGTAGTGCTGTACGGCAGCGATGGTCCATTGCGGGTAGGGGCGGTGCAGGAGACGGATCGTGTCGCCTGGTTGGACGGGGCCCGGGCGGAGGACACGGGAACAAGCCGGTGCGGCGCTGGTTTGAGCCTGGAGCGCCATGTCGCGCACGCCGAACCGGTGGTTGAGTTTGAAGCACGGTTGCCGCGGCTGGCTCACCTCCAGCTCGGCCTGGCCCACGGCAAACCGATCGCCAATGCAAACCGTGTGTTCATCGTACTGCGCCGCGACGAGGTTCTCCCCAAACCCGCGGGCACGAACAGCTGGTTCTCTGGCATCTCCTCTTTCCATGCCGCGTAGTGCGCGACGCAGTACTGCAGCACGGCCTTGTCCACCCCGCCGTGATCTTCGTACGCCTGCTCGTCGCCCTCCAAGCCGAGCGGGGTGATCTGGACCGGGTCGGAGCGGATGGCCTTGTGGATGGCCGAACGCAGCGGCAGACGGTTGAACTGCTGCACCTTGCCCGTCCGCACCTCCAGCACCTTATCCTCCGGCGCATCTGGTGCGGCCGCAGCAGGAGGCGAGGCAAGGGCAGCAGACATGGTGGTGGTGAGGAGGAACGGGGGGGGATGGACCAGGGCTGGTAGGTCCGAAGTTGGTGGTTTATTATACCGCTTGGTTTCTTCCGATTTCGTGCTGGTTCATTTTTTTTACCCAGCCAAGCCAGCTTCGGAGATTGCGATGTGCCAGCCCCGAAACGGATCCTAAGTCCGAGGATTACGATTGTGCGCGAGTTGATCATTTCAAACGCAGGTATCTGGGGCCATCGGGGGGTTGCTCCCTTCGTCGAAACCGTCCAGAAGAGCAGGACTTTGGCGACCAACACTGGCCCTTGCGTCTGTGGCCCTTGCACTACTTGAGTCGCATACGCGAAGCACGCCTGTCCCACCGGCTGCAGGATCGTCGATCAATATTCAATCTCAATTGCCCAAGCTGCCAGTTCGCAAGAAGGAAAGGGTGCGCGAAACAATAAACCCGACCGAATTAACACTACTAAACACGGCTTCAATGAGAAGCATCTCTCGCATCATCCTCCGTCAGACCTCAGGCGCCAGGACTATATACGCGCAACCCCTACCTACGCGAGCGGGATGGGACGCCGCACGTTGAGCATATGAAGATGAATATTGAACGGCAAGAACAGCATAGTAGTGATTCCATGATCCAAGCAAACTGAGCAACCCCGAGCAACAAAAACACGCAAAAGGCGGGAGCACATGAAGAGACAAAACGTTACCACGACTGGATCCCAAATTCAGCAGTGAACCTGAACCCAGTCAGACCGTACGGCGGAGCCAGCCAAGCCAAGGCCAAGCCAAGCCAAGCCAAGTCGAGCCGAGCCAAGTCGAGCCGAGCCGCATCGCGCCGATTTTTTTAGAGCTTGGACTTGCAGCAGTGCTGCGTGCCGGCCGAAGCGTTGGCGGGGATGGACTTTTCGTCGCTGGTCGGGCGCACGTCGAGGAGCGGATTCCTAGTGAAGAAGCCAGTGGGCCGGAGATCAAACATGACCTTGTCCGTGGGCATCACGGGCGCTACACACACACACAGAGTCAGTCAGTCGCAGTCCCCACAACAGGGAAACAATGCAAAAAACGAGGTTGGGTGGGGGATGCAGTGGAGGATGGTAGGGGGACGTACCATCTTCTGGCCTGGGGATGTGAGTCAGGCCGACCTGGGCAAAGATGACAATGTCGGTATTGCGAACATTGTCATTCCCGTCGCCGACCCAGGCGGTGATCGAGTCGGGGGGCGTGTCGGTGGTTTGGACAACATGTTGCCGGCTGGGTAGAGCTGGTTTTCTGGTAGGGGAGGGTGAACCAACTGTGCTTGGCAAAGGGTGCGCGACGGGCAACAATCGAGTCGGGAGCGGCCCACAACTTGACTTGTGCACCGGGCGCGACAAAGCGGTAGGCGACCGGGTACCCGACGCGTGGTGCTTGTGGTTCTCATTGACGATCGACCAGTACCGTTCCGAATCGTGGTCCGTGTCGCGCACCGCGTCGCCGGACGTGGCGAGCAAACGCCGTTTAATGTCAAACGCGTTGCCAGCCCAGTTCATCCGGCTGCCCGTCGGGTGCGGCGAACGCTCAATGTGCGTCTCTACCACACTGTTCTGCGGACCGTCGAGGTGCGGGTCGATGCGCACACTGTCCAGGCGCAAACGAAGGCGGTTAGTCAAACGGACTTACAAAGGGAACCCATAACCCCGCAGGACACGCATAGGGGAGAAGACGAAAGAACAAGGGTTCGCAAGGGTTACCACGTACCTGAAAATGTGCTGGTGCAGCTGCGCCTGGATCTGGGGCATGACCTCGATCGCATACGTTGGCTTTTCGCCCGGGGCGAGCAGGTTGAGGTTGAGGATGCCCGTCAGGCCCACCTCGCAACCAAGGGTGCCGTCCATGTGGAGACGCCAGCCGACCTGAGGAACAAAAGATAAAAAAACGTTAGCACACGTCCAAACTAGGGCAAGGCGGGGAAGAAGAGGAAAGGAAGATGCCCGTCGGCAACGTACCCGGTACTCGTAGTTGGCCACAGTGTACACGGACGAGATTTCAAGGATGCGTTGGCGCACGGCGGCGCCCTGGCCGTCGGGGCGGAAGTCGGTGTGTTTCCAGCCGAGGCGCCGTCGAGCTCGTGGATGCAGATGGCATTCTTGATGACCTGCGGGGTTCCGTCGTGGGCGACAATGAGGCCGTCCATGTACTCGATGCTGCCGAGGCAGTCGCAGCCCAAGTCGAGCGAGTTGGAGACAGTGCCCAGACCATATTCGCCCACGTCAAAGGCAAACTTTTGTAGTGGGGGAAATCGGGGTGGGCATAGGGCACCACCATCTCGGCCATGCTCACGCGCCAAAAGAGCGGGCGCTCGGTCGGGTTGGCCTTGGACGCCCCGGGCGCCTCATCGTCCTTGTACGAGATGGCCGAGAGCACAATGCCCTCGCGCGGGTGGAAGGCGACGTGCAACTTCCACTTTTGCCATTCCAGCACGTTGCCCGTGCGGGTAAACGACACGCCTTCCGGCTGGACGACCGAGAGCGGCTTGAGGTCCTTGCGGAACTCGATCGGGGTCTTGCCGTCGGGCGCGGTGGCGCGGTCCGGGTGCCAGTCCGAGTGCAGACGCGGCGGGGCAAAGCGGGGCCGGTTCTGGGACTCGGAAATGTCCCATTCGGGGCCGTCGGGCGGGGCAGTGGTGCCACGGGAGGTGATGGTGAGCCCGTCGATGCGGAAGGACGGGTAGTCAATGGAGATGACCTTGGCGTCATTGACATCAATCACGGCGAAAAAGTCCATGGGGTGCGAGTAGTGGTTGTCGTGGTAGTTGTCAAAGCGGGCAAACATCAGGCCCTCCATCAGGCGGCGGCCGGGCCAGCGAATGTCGTAGCCAATGCACCAGCCGTCGGCAAACATTTCCTCGGGCTTGATGCCGACCTTGGCGGCCTCGGCGCAGCAGCGGGCGTCGTTGCGGACAATCTCCTCGGCAGAGATGATCTCTCGGGGGTGAGGGCGGGCTGGACATGCTGCGGCAGGAGGACCTCGCTGGCGACCTCGGGGGCCGGGGCCGAGGGCGGGAGGGTGACGACGACCTCCCAGGCGCGGGACTCGTAGCGGTCGAGGACGATGACCTCGACCTGGCGCTTGATGGGCTCGGTGGCGGGAGTGAGGGCGCGCCGGGGAAGCGGATGGCCTCGATGACGGCGTTCTTGGGGGGCTCCTTGAGGTAGGCGTTGGTGACCTTGACGCCGCGCTTGCCCTGGCTGGCGATGTGCTGGGCGGCGGTTGGCGGCGAGCTCGATCTCGATGGGGCTGGGCGGGTCGAGCGGGTGGAGGTGGTCCCAGGAGCGGTGGAGGTGGCCGCTGGACGCGGGGGCGGTGACGGTCTGGGCGGGCGAGGGGGGCGCCATGGTGGGGGTGGGGTGGGGAGGAGGTGGGGGTGGGGGTGGCGGCCTGGAAGAAGCGGTGGGGGGGGGGGGATATATACACGCCCAATACTCCGTCGGCGCAGACAGGCCCAGGCTTCTGAGATCTGAAGGCACACTTGTGGGGCGCTGCAGGCGCTGGGCAGCCTTTAGGGCCAGAAGTTCGCAGATAACACTTCCCCCGATCGACGCTGAGGCACGCTGCCTAGTCTGGGGCAAACCCTCCAACCGGCAGTGTGCCTGGCCAGCCCCCGTTCGGTGCAACGGCGCGGACGCAGCGCGGAGCGCGCGGCTATGGCGGTGATCCACACCCATCCCAGCCCGCGTCAGCCACGCAGCGCGCAGCGCATGCACACAGCCCCCCGCCCGGCGGCTGCGCGCTAGCCGCTGGCTGACGTCAGCGGCGGCAAGCGCCCGCGCGGCGCCGAGCACCCGCCGGCGGCCGCCGCACGGCGCGCGTGTCCAGGCGCCGTGCCATGCCGCCGTGCTTCTGCCAGAGTAAGCCCAACCCTACCCGCACCGCCGCACGCGCCGCACGCAACCCTACCCGCAGGCTGGGCACTGCGCCTGCGTCCCATCCGCCATCCATCCATCAGCGCATCAGCCCATCGACCAGCCCCCATCGCTCACAACCTGATCGCGCAGAGCAGATAGCTGCTGCTTCTCTTGGCGCCAGCGGCCCGTCTTCGGGCCAACTCTCCGCCACATCTCCGTCCCCACTGCCCCCGCACCACAGTGGGACGACTACGCACATGCTGGCACTCGCACGTGCATCGCTTTGTGAAACACCTTTTTGCCGCTCGCACCGCCTCGACTGTCCTTCCTTATGCGCACCAGAGCACCAACCGAATACATTCAAGCCAGTCCTCCCCCCCGCCCCGTCGTTCTTCAGCACCCAGTGTCATAATAGTTTGGCTCATCTCGCTCCCATTTCCAATTTTCGTCTCGAGCGTCTCGCTCCTTCCACTTCGCACCATGTCCTCTGCTCTTCCTTCTTCCCCACGAACGATTGCTACGCCCTGGGCCTCCTCCGATGCTGAATACCAGCACTATGATGGATAGGCGGGACGGTACATGATGGGTGCCACGACCGCACATGCAGTGACTGACGTTAAGCATTGAGCTGGCGGAGCTCGCGGTACTAATCGGTTAACGGGGACCGTACGAGACGCAGTGGGTCTGGTTAGCGACACAACCACGACGCTGGTGATCGCCTGATCGTTTTGCTCAGCAGCCCAGCACTGCGATTTGGTCCCAATCCAATCCAATCCAATCCAATCCAATCCAATCTCCAGCTCGAACCCGTGCCAAAGGTGTAGTGTAGTATGGTGGGGACGCAGCCATGCAGGCACGGTAGTCAGACGCTTGCTGCTGTCCATGTGTATGTCCATTTCGGCCCTCCCCATCCTCATCCCCATCCCTATTCCCCATTATATCCCGACCCTCAATGTCCATACCAGTTTCCTGTTCATTCCCCGCCCCGCCCCATTCCCGATCCAATTCCCATTCCCACTCCCATTGCCCGCCCCGGTCCTACTCCCATTCCCCACCCCCTCACTCACTACGTTGGTTCGCCTGTTCCCTGGGCGCCATTTCGGCCGTGGTGCTTGGTCGTGAGTCAAGGCGGTGCCCTGGCGCCCTGATGCGCGTCGTGTCGCAGGACCGGGAAATTGGCACGGACGAACAATGAGCAGGGCACTAGGCACTAGGCACTAGGCACTAGGAAGGGTGCGCCTGCGCCGTGCGGTCCAGTACGCACGCCAGCCGAGCCACTTGCCGCAGCGTGACCGATCCGCCTGCGCGAAGATGGGTGAGCAGCTGCGCAGCCTCCAGCTCCCGCTCTGGCCGTCGGGAAACGGACCGACGCACGTCCACGTCCGTTCGCGAGACGACAGCAGCAGTGATGTTGGCGGTGCGGCAGCGCCAGTTCATGCTCACGTTCATGCTCAAGCTCATGGGCAAGTGCAAGCGGCGTTGGATCCTAGCTTTGCGAGCGTGCGATCCGCGCGCTGCGTACCCAGCCGGGCGGAGTGCGATAGCTTGCACCGCGAGCGAGACGCCGTCGTGTGTGTTGCCCCAGGATCGCGACCTAAGTCCTGCCCGCACCGAGCCACGGTACGCCACCAGACGCGGTAGCACCCGGACCGTCACACTCAGGTCAGGGCGGCAGTCCCGTCGGCCCTGCAGCTACCCCCCCGTCCCGCTCACCGTCGAGCGTGGGGTTGAGCGTGGGGGTGAGGGAAGTGTGCCGTGAGGGTGGCAGGCAGGCCGGCAATCCAGGGGGAGGCGGCTGGAGCCCGGTCCAGCCCGAGTGGATGCACATGGCGAGCACGTCGAGTCGTCAGTGTACACGTCGGTGCCCCAGATACGGCGTTTCTCGATCCCAGCCAGCGCGAGCCCGCGCGCCGACGGGGGCGGAAGGATGTGTGGTCCTGGTGGTCCTGGTAGTGTGTGGTGGTGTGCTGGTGGTTG
Source organism: Moniliella sp. 'wahieum' (assembly GCA_003971905.1). Taxonomy (NCBI): domain Eukaryota; kingdom Fungi; phylum Basidiomycota; class Moniliellomycetes; order Moniliellales; family Moniliellaceae; genus Moniliella; species Moniliella sp. 'wahieum'. The sequence continues at coordinate 13,910 of RSEE01000194.1, forward strand.
TGCTGGTGGTTGTGCTGGTGGTTGTGCTGGTGGTTGGGGTTGGGGTTGTGGAGGTGCGGGCGGGGGGTCGGGCGCAGCAGGCCGCCCGGTACGCGCACCTCGATCGTTGCCTACATGCTTGCGGAGCACGTCGCCGGGCAGGAGCGGGGATCGGTTTGGGTCGTAGCGCACCCAGCCCAGGTGCCGCTGGCGATCGCGCGGCAGACGACGCACGCTCGCCACACACCGCGTCCGAACGCGCCAGGGGAGAGAGCAGGGCGCGGTCTTGCGTCGGCTGGCGGGGGGGCGACAAGGCGGGGAGGCGGCGCGGGGTATAAGGGGCGTGGGGGGGAGAGAGGGCCAGGGGGGAGGGTATGCCGCTGGGCGGCTGTGGTTCCGTGGGGGGATGGATGTGGGTATGTGTCGGTTGGTCTGCAGGGGGATGGTGGTGGTGGTGGTGGTGGTGGTGGTGGTGGTGGTGATGGTGGGTGTGAAAATGAGGATGCGAATGAGGATGAGAATGCGGATGCGAATGAGGATGAGAATGCGGATGAGGATGAGGATGGAGGTGCGGGTGAAGGTGCAGATGCGGGTGGGGTGGAGATGGACGAGGCGGAGGTGGTGGTGGTGCGGGTAGATGGCGGTGGCGGTGTGGAGGTGGCGGTGGCGGTGCTGAGGTGGCGGTGGGGTGGAAGCCGCGGGCATGGTGGGCAGGTTGGGCAACTCACTAAGCAACCCACAGCCGCTCCACTTTAATTTCCCCGCAGCCGCCCCTAACCCTGCTGACGTCAGCCCTGCCCCTTCTTCCCGCACGTCGGCCGACCAATCCGAGCCCCACCACCACCACCACCACCACCACCCCCATGGACGTCGACTTCAGCACGCCGCCCGCGGCCGGCGTCGCGCTCGCGCCGCTCGGCGTGCTCGCCGTGCTGAGCGAGGCGCGCGCCGAGCACGGCCTCCGCGCCGCCGACTACACCCGCTACCGCCACTACTGCGCCAAGCGTGCGCACCGGCTGCGTGAGCTTGCGCACCTGACCCATGCCGACGCTGCCCACCAGCCCAAGTCCAAGTCCAAGCCCGCCGCCGGAGCGCCGGCCTCGGCCTCGGCCGCGCGCGGGCGCAAGAAGCTGCCTGCGCGTCCGTCCCGCGCGCAGCAGTCTGTCGCCGCCTCCGACTGGGTGGCAACACGTTTACGCGCGTCGCCGTGTCGACGTCCGACCTGACCGACCACACGCTGCTGCTGTTCCTGTTTGAGGCGGAGCGGCACTGGGCGCACGCGCAGGCGCTCAAGGCGGAGCAGGCGCAGGGCCAACCGGTCAGCGCCAAGCAGCTCGCTGCGCGCGCCAAGCGCGCAGTGCAGTGGGCCAAGTACCTGCAAGCTGCGGCCGCCGCGCTGGGCGAGACGGATGCGCTGGATGCGCGCTCGCAGCTCGAGGTGGGCGCGTACACCAACCTGATCCAGGCGTCGGCGTCGTTGGATGCGGAGCGGTACGCGGCGGCGGTGGCCGAGTAGCGCGGTGGCGAGGAAGACGCTGAGCTTGCTCGCGGGCCATGCGCCGTCGGCCAAGGACGAAGCGTATGCGCATTCGTTCCTGGACCAAGCCGAGCCCGGCATGCGCTACGCCGCGTACCAGCTCGAGATCGACGAGGCGGACTTGGACGTGGTGGAAGCGGCGGTGGTGGATGACGCTACGCTGGACAAGCTCCGGCCGCACTACCACACCCTCGCCCACCGCATCCAAGACGCCGGCGCCGACTCCCGTGGCCCGACCCAAGTCACCTTCCGCGCACACACCATCCCCATCCGCAACCCGAGCTGGTCGTTGCGATCCAAACGCTGGACCGGGAGCGCGAGGCGCTGGATGTGGCGCTGGCGCAGGAAAATGAGGACCAGCAAGCGGCCAAGTCCAAGGCCAAGTCCAAGGCCACGGCCAAGTCTCAAACCGACACCAACCGCCCTGCCCCGGTTGGCATCGCGCGCCACACGCACGCCGAACGCAATGCGCGTCGCAAGGCGGCGGGAGCGCACCGCTTCCGGGGCGGCGCGACGACGGCGCGTACAGAGCTGGATCCATTTGACCGTGCGCTGGCTGCTGCCGGCGACGCAGAGACGCTCGCGTCGCAGTTGGTCCAGGACGAAAAAGGCAGCATTGGCGCGGTCGCAGTCGTCGCGCTATGCGGCGGCGACGGCGCCGCTGGCGCAGGCCCACGAGTACCTGGCGTTTGTGCTGGGCTGCTGCGTGTGCAGCGCAACGCGCACCTGGCCGCGCGGGTGGAACACAATGCGCATCTGCGCCAACGGCGTGCCGAAGCGCTGATGGGCCCCAAGCTGCGTCGCGCGCAGCTGGGCAAACGCACGCGGCCCGGCAAGAGCGGCAAGCGCAAGGCGCGTGCTGCGTCGGTCGTGCCGCACACGCGCCCGACCGCTCGTCGGACCAAGCGGGCCACCTCGAAGCGCGCCAAGAAGCCCAAGCCCTTCCACCGCCGTCCGGCGCGGTCGGGCAGCAAAAAGGTGCGGCAGACGCGCGGGGCGGAGCGCATGGCGCGTCTGCGCGCCGTGGCGCACGAGCGCGCCGTGCGTCGTCGGTCGCGTGCGCTGCCCGGTGTGATCCGGCTGCAGGAGGGCATCGAGAGCTCCTTGGCGGCGCTCTCCAGTCTCGAGCTGGTCGAGGCCGACGCGGACCTGTCGTCGCTGCTGGACGCCAAGCTGTTCTGTGCCGTGCCACGCTCACCGCCCACTTGGCCGAGGCGTACGCCGCGTCCAAAGCCGAGCCCCAGGCGATCGTGCTGCTGGACTACTCGATGCGCTTTGTCAAGCAGGCCGGGGGGGCGCTGGCCCAGGGCGTGGAGGAAGAAAATGCACTGCTGCCGCCCGCGTCCACCCTTCCATTCTCGACGCGCGTCTCGCCCACTTGGAGCACACCAAACGCGTCTACCAGCTCGCTTTGCTCCGCCACCGCACGGGAGGTGGAGCCGAGTGTGGTCACTGGCGCGCTCACCGACTCGCTTTCGGGCGAAGTGCTGCGCACGACAACGGCGCGCTATGTGACGTTTGATCCCGTCCTCCTCGCCGCTGCCAGTCAAGTTCCGGCGGATGTGCAAGCGCAAGCCGAGGCGCAAGCCGAGGCCGCAGCCGTGCAAGCGCAAGAGCAGAAGCAAACGTGCTCCGTGCCACTGTCTGGTGCCAAGCCCAAGACGACGCACGCCTTCCGGCCCCTCGCGGTCTTCTGCGGTGGAGGAGGAGGAGCTGGAGGAAGAGGAGTTTGCCGAAGCGCCGAGGCGGCCGATAGCGGCGATGAGTTTGCCGAAGCGCATGAGGGCCCCACGTCGCCGGTCGCGTCGCATGCTGCGGCCCAGCCGCAGAAGAAGGGCTGGCTCAGCTCGCTCTGGGGGCGCTGAGGGTCAGGACAGGAATGCAATCTCGTTTCCCTTTGGGCTGCTTTTCTTCTAAGGGATGTACGTGTAGCGAGAAGAAAGGAAAGAATGCAGGAAAGCGTTGGGGTTCTTGGACGGCTGCATGTTGTCCCAAACGTAGAAATGAGGCGAGACAAACACGAGTACTCAGTCCATCGGCGCGTGCTCGAATGAGGCACCCGATTGGTGGTGCACTGTCAGTAGTTTCCAATGACCTCCCTCTGAAGCTCCGCGCCTATTCGTTTCCAAATCGGACGTAGCGCAACTGTGGGAACGGACTGGTATAAGCGTTGTGGACATAATAATGTGCATGGCAGCCGTGAGCTAATCTGTTCCACAGAGAAAAGACGCGTCCGTACTGAGAACCGTAGGTCCTCAGGCAGTGTTTGATTCACTCCGGTCGTTTTGACAGTTGCGGCGGTGGTGGAGTAGGTCGAGTGCCAGAGTACCCGCCCGCATAACATGACGGCCAGGGGGAAGACAGCAGAGAACACAGATCTTGTGGGCGGGTTCTTCTGGAGTGCCAGGCTCCAGTTTTGGACACGCCTTTTCGCAATGCCGCCGTCAGTTTTGTGGCTGTGCTTCAATCTTCTCGGCTGTGGGCGTTCCCCGACGTCGACGCGTTTGGCGGCCTGGAGTCTTGCGTTGCGCGATGTTGTGGTGTGCGTCCTTATTGTCGGAGTCCTGGTCCCACCCCCTCTGGAAAGAGTATAAGGTTGCCTGTATGATGAGCGCCGGCCGTCGATAGGACGAAACCAATGCATTCTCCTCCATGCAGCATGACGGGTCGTTTTCTTCGCTGAATGTTCCCGAAGGCCAAGTAAAGCGGTCGAAACCCCCACCTTTCACTTCTCACTTCTCACTTCTCACTAGTTCTCATGGAATCCCGAGTCGATCGCCAGCTCAACGTCAACATCATTGCCGGATCAGGATCGGCCTAATCCTCCGCATCCGATGGTTTCTTCGGTGCCCATCCTCACCAACCGATCTCGATCTCTTCCTGCAGTGTGGAGCTGAGTCCACACTCCGACTCGCCCTCCCTCTCTCCCTGACTGTGTCACCGAATGACTAAGCTTGCTCCAATTTCCCATTCTGCATCCTCAGTGTCTCTCACTCTTTCACTGCAGTAGTTCCTTTTGCTTCTGCTCTCTGCCCGATGCTCTATTTCCTACTCCCACTCGAACGATCTTGCCATTTCCCCTGTTTCTGACAGGACCTTCAATGGGGTCTCCCTCAGTGGTTTAGCCCCGACTGTTACTCCCTGCACCCCCCGAAATCTACCATCACCCTCCTTCAAGCACCCCCACCTAGTCCCGCTAGGAGGGGTAGATGCCCTGCGCCCGACCCACGCCCTGCCAACTAAAAACGAACGCCTGTTGCCAGGCAGGCGGCCGAGCACCAACGCGAGAACCACTGAACGCAAAATAGATAATCGTACATATCCAGGAGCCAAGGACCAGTCGCCAAAGGTGCACTAGGAAAACACGGCAACACAAACCACAGGAAAGGGTGGCAGTAGTAGCTGGAAGCGAGTAAGCTGTGAAAAGAGGGGGAAACGGTGGGGGAAACGGCGGGGAAACGGTGGGGGAAAGGGAGGGGAAAAAGGGAGGGGAAAGGGGAAGGGGGGGGGAGGGGAGGACGGAAGGAAGGGACAGATCAAAAACTCAAAACACGGTCGGTCGTCGCGTCGCCATTCGCGCGGTATCTATGCGTGTCCCTTGTCCTTGCCACACGTATTAGTGGCGGACGACGAAAGGGGGGTAGGGGGGTGGGGGTGGCATTGGAGAGACGCCCAGCAGAGGAGCCAAATCCAGATCACCATCACCATCACCATCACCATCACCATCACCATCACCATCACCATCACCATCACCATCACCATCACCATCACCATCGACATGGAGATCAACATCTGCGGCCGCGACCCGAGCCGACGCGGAACGATCAGGCCTCAGGGGAGGAGGGCCAAATGCTCGCCATGCAGGACATGGTTCGTATCCCACCACGCGTCGCCGGGGGGTTTAGCGTGTCGGGCGGGCCGGGCGGCGGCGGGTCAAAGGGCGAGGCCTCACCTTCGTCGGACGAACTCAAATCCAAGCCAGCAGCGAGAAAGTCGGTGGTGCTAGGACGGGAGCCTGGGCGGGGCATGCCCGCCGCCGCTTCCAACGCCGGGGTCGCAGCACCGACACCGACTCGTCCCCGCCCGCCTCGGGCTCGAGATCCACCACATCCGCTTCAAAGTCAGGTAATTCATAATCTCAATCTCGCGTGCGGCGTGCGCGGCAGCGGCGCGCGCGGCGGTCGGGTCGTCGGCCAACGTGGGGGCCGAGGCGCTGCTGCCGCCACTGGAGGCGTTGGGACATTAGGACCGCTGGGACCGCTGGGACCGTTGGGCCCAGGGGCCCCCGTTGCCCCCCGCGTCCAGCTGGCCCACCAGCGTGCCGAGAAGTGGGCTCCCACGGCGCAGGCGGTTGGTCCTTGGTCTGGCCCAGGCTGGCCAGGGCAAAGGGGACCATGGCGGCTGGGTCCTTGGGGGAGGGTTGGACGGCTGTCGCAGCGCCGCCTGTGCCGCGCCCACGTCCGGCACGCCACGGACGCCTTGATGCCCGACAGGGTGGAGGAGGAGGAAAACGTGGGGGAGGCAGCAGGCGAGCGCCGGGCTGGGCATCGACGAGACCGAGTGGGACGAAGCGTGTGCTCTGGCACCACGTTTCCCGCTGCCGCGGCCAGCGCATCCCCGCGGCCGCGCTTGCCACGCACCGGCACTCGTCCGGCGCCGACAGCGGCGCGGCCGGAGGCAGCATCGACGGCCCGGGGTCGAGGTCGAGGCCGAGGTCGATGGCGGCGTGGCGGCGGCCTGGTTACGCCCGCGCTTCGACACGGGCTTGCCCGGCTCGCCCTCGAGCGACGCCCGCTTCGCGGCCAGGGGCGGCGTGCCGTGCCACTGTCCGCCGCGCTGCTGTGCTGCCTGCGCCTGCGCTTGGGCGTGTGCTTTGGCCTGTGCCTGTGCTTGGGCTGGTGCCTGGGCCTGCACTTGCGCTTGGGCCTTGCTTGCGCTTGTGCGCGCGCCTGCGCTGCGCGCGGGCTTGCGCTTGGGCCTGTGCCTGAGCGCCTGCGCCTGCGCGGCCGGCAGCTGCGCCGGAACAGCCTGTCCCGCCGCGTTCGGCGGCTGCGAGGACGCTGGCGGCGGCGCCGGGGTGGCTGCGACTGCGACGGCGGGAAGCCGAGCGCGGCGCCGACGCTGGTGGTGATGTGCTGGACGTGCTCGGGCGCCTTGGCGCGGACGACCTGGATGATGCGGCGGAGCTGGAGCATGCGCGGCTCGAGGTCGCGTAGCGGATGATAAAGATGCCCTGGGGCGCGAGGCGAATCTGTTCGCGCAACAGCAGCAGGACTGAGCCAACTGCTTGCTAGCCAGTCCGCGCTGGTCCAGCGCCCACAGTAACGGCTGCAGCGCGCGCGCTAGCATTGTCAGTGCCGCAGCTGGCTCAGCGAAGCTACCACCTGGATCTTTTCGACTCGGGCATGTCCGAGATGGGTTGGAACGGACGCGCTTCCGCGTCCGCTGCGCCGCCTCTTCCACCATCAACGTCGCCCGACGTCCTTCCTCCACCATCTCGGGCGTAATCGTCAGTGCCGACGGCGCACCGGGCGCACCCGGTGCAGCCGTCCCGCCGGGTCCAGGCCTCGCTGCCCCTGGTGCCCCCGGTGCTCCCGGCGCTCCGACGGTGCCAGGCGCGCCATTGAGCGCCAAACCGGGGGCGGGCACAGGCTGGCGCATGGGCTGAGACGACTGGGACATGGACGGAGCAGGAGCAGGAGGGCGGCGCAAGTCCTTGCGCAAACGGCGAAGACTGAGCCTGCGGGTGGGCCTGGCTGGGCGGCCGCTGCTGGTTTGGCGGGGGCTGGTGTCGCTGTTGCTGTTGCTGTTGCGGATGCTGTTGCTGTTGCTGTTGCTGTGGTGGCAGATGTTGCTGCTGTTGTGGCGGTTGTGATTGGTGTTGCCGTGCTGCTGCTGCTGAGTGTTGGCTGCTGGTTGCTGCTGGTGCTGTTGCTGTTGCTGTGCTGTTGTTGTGCGGCTGCTGCTGCTGAGCCAAGGCAGTTTGCTGAGCGTTCCTCAGCAAGGCATTGAACTGCTCCGGCGTGATGCTCATCGAAGCCAGCTGCTGGGGCGTGATTTGCGACAAGTTGGCCAGCTGGGCAAACGGTTGCGAGGCCTGGGTTGGAGGCTGAGGTGTGGCTGTGGTTGTGGCTGTACCTGAGCCGGAGCCGGAGCCTGTACCGACGGCGGAGCAGGAGCCGGCTCAGAGGCAGGCGGCGCGGCCGGGGAACTGATTCGACCGTCGGCCCACCTGGCCCACCTGGCCAGCTGGCTCTCGCAGCCTGCTGCTGCAGTCGCGCCGCCTGCAACATCTGGTGCTTTCGCACGACCATCTTCCACGCCTCCTCGAACGGCTTGACGTACTGCGTGTAGAGCTGGAGCAGGGCGGGTGCGACGTGGCGCGCGGCGGGCGGGACGGTAGGTGGGCCCGGTGGGCGCGGGACGAGGTCCAAGGCCATCGCTACGCTCGGCCACGCGTCCGCCGCACTCACCGCATCCGAACCGTTGTACCCGGCCACAGTCTGGTACAGACGGAACAAGTTGACCGGCACATTGTTCACGCGCGGATCTGCCGGCCACGCCGAGCCGCGCTTGGCCAACAGTTCGGACGTGATGTGCTTGAAACGCTCCTCCGTCAGGCTCTGCCGTGTCGCCTGCAGCGTCGCGGCCATGATCTGCTGTTGCTGCGCCGGCGTCGGCGCCGGCATGGAGGCGAGCATGCCCTGGGGCGGAGTTCCCTGGCCCAGTGGGCCAGGCGTTTGGCCCTGCGCTTGGGCTGTGCTTGCGCTTGCGCCTGAGCCTGCGCTTGCGCCTGGACCTGCGCTTGCGCTTGCCTTGCGCTTGCGCTTGCGCTTGCGCCTGGCGAGCCAGCGTGTGGTACTGCATCACCTGCGCACGCAACGTCGAGCACATTCATCCGATCTGCGATCAGACGCTCCATCTGGCCGCGCTCCTCATTGGTCTTGGCCTGGTTGAGCTGGTCGCGTTCGCGCGAAATTTGCTGGTTGAGCTCCATCATGCGCGCATACAGCATGTTGTACTGCTGCATCGCCACCGCCGCCGTATCCGTCATGGCCGGCGACCTGCCCGGTGCTTGCGACGGCGCAGGCTGCGGCTGCGCCTGCGGTGTCATGTGCCGCGGCCGCGCGGGCTGCGCCTGCGCCTGGGCGAACTGCGAGAGCATAGGAGAGGCCGTGGGTTGGGACGACTGGGCCTGAGCTTGCGCATGTGCCTGGGCTTGCGCCTGAGCTTGTGCTTGCGCTTGAGCCTGAGCCTGAGCCTGAGCCTGAGCCTGGGCTTGAGCCTGGGCTTGGGCTTGGGCTTGGGCTTGGGCCAGCGCCTGTGCCTGCGTTTGCGCCTGCTGAGCATGCCGGCCAACGTCAGTGTCAGTGCGGCGGGGGAGAAAGACAAGACAGAGACAGAAGGAGGACGTACCGCTCGCTGTAAGTTAGCGCTGTTGGAAAGCCAAGCGGCCAACGGCGTGCTGTTCTGGCCCAGAGGCAGCGCGGGCGTCTGGCTCGGCGTGGCCTGTTGCTGGGTCGGAGTGCCGAGCTGGCTCGAGAGCGCAGCAAACGGATTGGAGCTCGGGTCGGACGACGCGGCGGCCGCGGCGGGGCATTGTTGGGATTGGGATTCGCATTGGGATTCGCATTGGGATTGGCATTGGCACTGGGATGGCCTGGGCCTGGGCCCGGGGCGGCGGCCGTGCCCGCCCGCTGCGCCAGGAAGGACATGTTGCTCGCGGCGAGGTTGGAGGCGAACGACTGGGCTGGCGCTGCGGCGTGGGCAGCTGGGCCTGGGCCTGGGCCGGCGCGGGCTGCGGGGTGCGGTGCGCAGCAGGCGAGGGCGACTGGCCGGCGGTTACGGCCTGCGACGCGTGCAGCTGCTGCTGTTGCTGTTGCTGCTGCTGCGCGGCGGCAGCCCAGGGCGAGCCCAGCATCTGCGCCGGATTGACCGTCGGCGTGGCATGCATCGCGCCCGCACCTGCGCCCGGAGCAGAAGGCATGCTGGACGCCGTCGGCATCCCGGGCATGCCCATCGTCGCAGCAGGCGTGCCGAGGCCAGGCGCAAAACGCCGCCTGCTGCTGCTGGCGCTGGCGCAGCTGCTGGAGAAGCAGCTGCTGCTGGTGGGGCGCAAGCTGGGTGCCGGGCGGGAGCCCCATCATGGCGGCAAACAGGGCGGGGTTGGGGAGTGTCTGCTGTTGCGGTGTTGTGTTGTTGTGTTGTTGTTGTTGCTGTTGTTGTGTTGCTGTTGCAGTTGTTGTTGTTGTTGTTGTGCTGCTGTTGCGTGCTTGCTGTTGCGCTTGCTGCTGGGCTGGAGCTGGACGAAGGCATGCCGGCCGAGAGACCCGACAGGACCGAGGCAAAGTCGGGTGGGACTGCGGCGGCCGAGGGCCACTGGCTCGAGGGCGGCTGGTACATGGTTGGGGGGGGGGTGGCGTTGGTGGTGCCGGGGCCAGTGCCCGTGGCGGCAGGCGGGAAGAGGGAGAAGGGGTAGGCGGGCGGCTGGGCCATGGCGGCACAAAGTGATCAGCGATCACACAGTCTACGGCAGCGCGCTCATGGGCTGGCGCAGGCGGGGGGCAGGGAGGAGCAGCAGCAGGCAGCCAGGTGCGCGGTAGGGGTGGTGGTGGTGGGGTGGTTGGTGGCGGTGGTGGGGACGGTGGTGGCGGGGAGGCGCGGGCGGTGGCGGGGACGGCCGTGGCGGTGGTGGAGAGCGCTCTGGCGATGGCGACGGCAACCACCTGGAAGAGACGACGACGCGCCCAAAACGCCGACGAGATGCGGCCGCGCGGGGAGCTCTGACCGGTGACACCCCGTCACCCATCCCCGTCCCCTCACTCCGTGCCCACACAATACCCCCACCGCGCCAGTGTCCCCGCCTTGTGTCTTACGTAACACAGCTCGCAACCCTACCCACCGCCGGCCGCACAAGGCCAGTGTGTGACGCGATGGCCTGCACCCACACAGGCGCCATGCCGTGCAGGGGAGCGGCCGGCGCGAGGGCGCCCTGGTGCTGCCGCGGGGCGTGTGCCCAGTCACTAGTCACTAGTCACTTGAGCCTGCAGAGGGACGCGTGACGCGTGACCAGTCCGTCCCCTAACCGCAGCGCTACTCGAGCGGAACAGCGTGTCTGCGTTCCGCCCGGGTGCGCCTGTCGTTTAACGTTTAATTAAACGTGTAACCAACGCTGTCTGCTGCGACACCTCCACCGAATCCACTACGACACCCCCCAACAACGATGTACGAACAACATCAAACAAACAACAATACAAGCCCTAACCACTACTCGCAACCAGGGCAAGCGGGCAGAGCTAAGCGCGCCCTCGCTCGCGCCCACGGGCCCATCCAGCTCTGGGTAAAGGTGTGGGTCTAGCGGGGGGTCAGCACACGCATCCGCACACGCGTCCGCGTCCACGCAGGCAGCCACGGCACCGACGCGTCCCACCCAAGCGGCAACGGCAACGGCAACGGCAACGGCACCGACGCGTCGCAACCCACCGGCGAGCCAGGCAAGCTCTCGAGCGGCATGAGCCACGTGTCGATCCACGGCTGCGCGTCCGGTCCTGGGCAAGACCAAGTGTGCTGCGACGAGGGCAGGGAGCCTCCAGTGTCCGTCGTGGTGGCCGGGCATGGTTCCTGCTCCGCGTCCTCCACGTCCAGCATGAGCGCGGCCAACGTCTCGGGCGGAGAGAGAAGCACGTTGGCGGTGTCGGATGAGGCTGGAGCTGGTGCCGAAGCTGGGGCCGGGACGGGAGGTGGGACCAGAGTCGGGCTAGCGCCGCGGGGAACAACGACGCGAGGTCAAGCGGGGTGGGCAAAGTGGTGGCTGAGCAGGACGGCGTCGTGGGCCGCAGCGGCACGGGCGTCGAGGGCGAGGGAAGAGCGCTCGCAGCGGGAGATCGCCTTCACTGCAGGAAGGCGAGCGCTCAATTCCGACGTCTCGGGCCCGGCCGAAGCAGCGCAGGGCACGTCGCGGTCAGCCTTATCCCGGTCCGATGCTGGTGGTGCTGGTGCCGATGCCGATGCTGGCGTCGCAGGTGGCGCGGGGGCCGTGCTGGACGCAGCTGACGAGCCGGGGCTGGCCCACACGCGGGCAAGACGTGCGTGGTGGGATTGGCGAGGGTTAGATGTGGAGGAAAGAGGGGAGGCTGTGGGGCTGGTGCTGGGTCTGGTGGAGACGAGCTTCTCGCCTTCGGGGGGAGCGGAAGCGGAAGAGCAGCAGCGGGAACGGGGACGGGAACGGTCGGATCGAGGGGTACCGGACCTGGCTGGCCGACGGCAGCGACATAGGCCGCTACCTGACGCAACGTGTGCCGTGCGTCGTCCGTAGCGTTCGCGCCAAGCAGCACGCCAATCGTGTGGAACCGAGTCTCGTAGTCCTGCAGCTGTGCCACAGCTCAGCCTGGTCTGCGACAACTGCGCGTGCTGCCGCTCCAGCTGCGACACATAGTTCTTCTTCTTGTCGCGGCTGGCCTGGGCCGACAGGCGGTTGCGCGCCGGCGCCTCCAAGCGCGCTGCCGGTCCGGCGTAAGCACCTTCGGCCGTTTGCTCCCCGCGGTCAGGGTGGTCTGGGGGGATCGTCGGGGACCAGAGGCGGAGTGGGCCGCTTGCGTGCCCGGCCGGCTTCGGGGAGGCCGAAGCAGAGGGTGAGAGGAAGAAGCCGAGGCGAGGCCGAAGCCAGCGCAGCAAGCCCGTCTGTGTCGGTGGCCACCGCGGACATGGGGGTGGGCGGAGTGACGATGGCGGTGGCGGTGGCGGTGGCGGTGGCGAGAAAAAAAGAAAAGGGCGGGGAAAGAGAAAGGCGGTGACGTGGCACCTGTTTCAGAGGGGGCGCAGCGCAGCGCCAACGTCCCCCGCAGGCCGACGGTCCACACAGCGCCCGTGCCTGGCTGCTGCCGGGCCACGTGGCACAACCTAGCCCCTGCTTTCGAGGGGGAGAGCGACGGCGTGAAGGGACACTGCGCCTGTGCTGCGCGGCTGGTGCAGCGGGGGGGGCACTGTCCCTGTCGGGGGAAGTGCGAGCTGCCCATCCAGCCGCGGCCAGGATAACCGGTAACCCAACAGAGGCTGTCGATGGCCAGCGGAGGCGATACTCGACGCGCCCGTTGGATGAGACAGAAGTCTGCGCGAGACGCTGCGCTACCCATTCTCGAGGAGAGGAGGCAAGAGGCGAGAGAGGAGAACGGAGTGCTGTGCACACTACATACTGTGGTTGGGAGTGCTGGCGTTGGCGTTGTGGCGCAGCGTCACAGAAAAAAAAACGAACCTGGCTGAGCAGATGGCAACATGGCAACACGCAGGCCAGAAAAGCCAAAGAAGGATCTGTCTAGGACGGTGGGAGTGTGGCATGCGATTAATGATTCCTGCCAGTGTGGCTTCGTCGGGGGCTTGGCAGAACGGTGGACCCAGCCGTGTGAAACAGCCGATGGGGGAATAGGTTAGTCTGGTCCACGTGATGGACAAGCGGAGGATGCCGAGGATAGGCGAGGGCGTGCTGAGGGGGGCATGAATGGGAGGAGGCCAAGGCGCACAACACGTGTCTTCGCGTCCATGTGGCGGGGAGGGCGGAGGACATGGGGCGCGAGCAGAAGAGGGTGTGGACAAGCAACGCATGGCGGGGCAGGAAATACGTAGGGTAGGCCTGGATAATCGATGATGATGATGATGATGAGGATGAGGATGATGTCTGATGAGGATAATCCTGCGCCTGATAGCAGGCGCTAACAAAAACACTGCCCCCTGCCGCCCTGCGTGGGTGCTCGCAGCCGAGGCCCAGTGTGGGGCAGCGGCGCTGGGCCTGCACACTGGCGCCGTGCCGCAGGCTACCGCATGGGCCAGCGTCCCATCCATGCCAGCCCAACACAGCACTCTGCGCGTGGGTATTATCCGCGTCGCCATGGCCATTGGGAGTGTCAATGGCATTGTCATCGCCATCGCCATCGCCATCGCCACACACCACCACCATACCATCTCCACCACCACCTTCTCCATCACCACACTACTCTCCTCCCCCCCCCCGCGCCATGCCTGGCCACGCGCCCGCGTTCAGCCAAACCACCACCGCCTCCGCCTCCGCCTTCACCCCCTCTGACGCCTTCTCCCTCCACAGCCTCAAGCCCGCGCCCGAAGAGCACAGCATGCGCATCCTCGAGCCCCATCTCGTCGTGCTCGACGCTGAGCCGCCCGCCTCGCGCACCGATCTCGAAAGCGACGATAAGACCCGCCCTGTGCCCTCCAGCCGTGCCGCCAGCTGGCGAGTCCGACCCGACGCGACCGCCCAGTCTCAACTACGATGGCGTGCCCGTCGTCTTCCTTTGGCCTGAACAGTGCGTATGCCCCCTCTCGCCCTCCTGCGCCACCGTCCCCCTGCTGACACCCACCGTGCTGGCCTCCCACAGTCTTGGCCCTGGTCTTTTCAATGCCATCTGCCCAACATTATCTTCTACGTCCTTCTACCATGGGGATACGGACCACATTGCCGTGGCGACAACAGCAGTACGCA
>RSEE01000195.1:0-17500 GCA_003971905.1 Moniliella sp. 'wahieum'
GCAGGTGCAACGGAATCTTGGCATGCAATCCTCAGCAAACGTGCCTGTCACATACACGCGTTAGCTCTCGCTGCTCGTATCCCGCGGAGCCGTCTGGGCCGAACCGGATCCGGCACTTGTCCCTGCCCCCCCGGACCAAGTCAGACGCACACTGACCAACCGGTCCCCCGCACCCCAGCCCCGGCGGAACGACTTGGGCGAGGGGCGCATGGTGGTGGTGGTGATGGTGCCGATGCCGTCGACGAGGAGTGTACGTGGTTGCGCACGCGCCGTCGAAGGCGTACTGCGCGCATGCTCTTCGCGCTGTTTGGACTTGGCCTCAGCCGGCGCGGCAGCCACAGACGGTAAGGCGGTGAAGGCGGTACGGACGCTTCAGGCGGTACGCGGGGCGGTTAGGCCCAGCCCGTGGTGGCGCGCATGGCGACGGTGCATGTGCATGTGCGCCGGACGGGAGGCGAGGCGTCATGCCCAACCCCAACCCCGGTCGAGGCGGCGCGGGCAGTGGGCGTGCGGTCGAGCTCGGACGCTGCCCAGCTGGCCACCCGCGGTCCAGCGGATGACAACGGCATGGCCAACGGTCGCGCCCGCGTCGTCGGCGTACGCGACCGGTCCCGTCGATCAGGACTGGCACTGGGCACCCCCATCCCCCCCATACCTGCTGCCCGGGTCAGCTGGGGCGGGCGCAGCGGGCTCAGCAGCGATTGGGGTGAGGGACAGAGGGTGTTGGGGTGCGGGCTCGCTGGGATCGTTGGGCTCGCTAGCTTGGGGACGCGCTGGGGGGGCAAAACGGGCGCAGCAAGAGGAAGTGGAAGTGGAGGAGGATGAGGAAAGGGGAATGGATCTGAGGAAACGGGTACTCTGTATGTTCGGCGTCCGGCCGAGGCGATCCAGAGCCCGGCGGGACCGCTGGGGTCGTGGTGGCTGCTGCACCTGGGGAGGGCGCGTGCGCGTCGGCCAGAGAGTGTTCTGCCTCGGTCCCGGTTCGGTTCGGGCCTCGGTCCCCGCCTCGGCGTCGGGGTGGGACGAGGATGGAGGCCGAGGTGGTGAGCACGAGGCGAGGCAGGCACCGACGACGACGCGGAAGCCAGCCCGCCACCAGCTCCGCGACGCACATCGGTCCATCCAGTTTGGTAGGCCCGAGGACGGGAGACGACGCTGGAGGGAGCACCGGAAGGCGGGGAGGAGCAGGCGGGCGAGATCGCAGCGGGGATGGGGGGTCAGGAAACTCGGTAGGAATGCGCAGGTAGGAAGGCACGTGGAGCAGGCTGTCCAGCCCTTCGCCTCGGCCTCAGCGTCCGCCCGGCGTTGGCGGTAGGCGTGCCCCGTGCCGCTCCGCCTCGACGTGCCGCGTGAGGCGGCGACGAGCTCGGCCTGCGCCGGCGTAGGCGCATACGACCGTGCGGCGAGCCGGCTCGCGACGACATTCGCGAGGACAGGCCCGAGGCGACAAATGGCAGAGACCGAAGCGGAGGCCGACCGGACGCTGATGCTGAGGCCGACGCCGACGCGGACGCTGAGGCCGAGGCCGGGCTGGGGGGTGGCTGCGGTGCACGCGCGGGGCGAGGCGGCGGGCGAGGGCGCGCGCGAGTCGTACACGCCCAAGGGGTGCGGAGGGTGTGGGCGGCGGCGAGGGCGCGGAGGCGGGCGGCGGCGGCCGATGGCGGCGTGTGGGTCGGAGGGAAGTGGGGGTAGGGGCGGGGCGAGTGGGCCTGGCTGGGCGGGGCGGTGTGGGCTGAGCGGGCGCGGGGCGGCAGCGGCGGCGCGGCGGCGGCGCGGCGTGGAGGAGCCGCGGCGGCTGCGGGGGCGGCCGGGCTGAGCCGGCGGTGGGTGCGCGGGCGGTGGGTGTGGGGCACGACGAGGCCGGCGCGGCGGCGGCGGCGCGGACGAGTGCGGCGGGCGAGGGCGAGGGTGGGGCTGGCGGAGGCGACGACGGGTTGGATGGCCGCGTGTCGGCGGGCGCGAGCTGCGGGCTGAGTGGGGAGGCGCGCGCGAGGCCAGGCGACGGCACGGCACCCATTGGCGGAAGAGGTGGTGGTGGTGGTAATGGCAATGGCAATGACGGTGGTGGTGGTGGTGGTGGTGGTTGGTTAAGGTAATGACAACGGCGATGGCGATGGCGAGCGTAGAAGCAAAGACGGCGGGGACGGAGGCGGCAGCGCCGGCATGTGCATCCCATGCGTCATCACATCCACATCCCCTCCGTGCGCCGCCCCACCCGCGAGCGGTGCAACGGGCGCACGTGACCCGCCGTTCGATGCGCCAATTAGTAACAACCCTACGCTGCGCCCGCGGCAACCACCACCACCTCGGCTGCTCCCCCCGTGCTCCTCCTCCAGCCTGCTCGATGCGTGCGACGCCTGTCCGTCCGTTTGCGCTGGCGCGTGTGCTGCGTGCGCCCCTCCGCGCGTCCCCCGCCGTCCGCAGCGGCGGCCACCACGCCCGACGCCCGGCACGGCATCTACGCGCCCAAGTTCGGGTTTGCGCCCTACCAGCCCCCGCGCGTCGAGCGCGTCTTTGCCCAGATCCTCGGCGGCTGCACCTGGCTCTGGATCCTGTTCAGCTTCAAGCGCGACGGCCTCTCTCTGATTGTGCGTCTCTTTCTTTTCTCCCGCGTCTTCCGCCTGTCTGCTGACCTTCCCCTTCCCCCCCCCCGCAGGGCCTGAGCAACCCCTTCCAGGAGTTCGAGGACGAGTGGGAGCAGATCCTCAGCAAGGAGTACGACGCCGCCTGGGCGCGCAAGGTCGCCGCCGAGGCTGAGGACGAGTAGGCATGCCACAATCCCATCTGCCATCTATAGATCGTCCCTCCCCCCCCCCCCCCGCTGGTTAACGCCCCTGGTTGGGTTCATGCAGTAGAATGACAATGCAGGTATTGATGTTCCTCAGTCGTGAATGTTGTTCGGGCGCGCTCGGCGCTCGGTTCGGGGTCGAGGGAGTTAGGAGTGTGTTACCCGTGCATATGAGCGCGGAACATGGACTCGATTGTTTGGGTTGGCTTGGTCGGCTTGGGTGCTGCACTTGGCGTGCCCCGAGTGGATTTTCTGTTGGTGGCGCCTCTGGGTTTGTTCGGACCGTGCGACGACGACGGCGGCGCGCGGCGGCAAGGCAGGCCGACTGCGCCGCTCGCTTTGGGCTGCCAAGACACGCTTTTCCCACTCGAGCACCAAAGGGTCCGCCGGACCTTGGACGGCGCAAAGCCCTGCACCTGCAGCGTGGCCAGCTGCGTAGCGCGCGAGAGAGCCACATAGACCTGGCCGCGCTCAAACGCGCGCGCGAGGTTGATGGACACTTTGTCCAGCGTCAAGCCTTGTGCCTTGTGGATCGAGATGGACCAGGCCAGCATCAGCGGCACCTGCACCCCGCACCTTCTTCCCGCCCCACATGGTCTTCCACCCGATGCTCCATCGGCATCACCAGTACTCGCGCCCACTTACAAAACCGTACAACCGGGTAGTAGGTATTGTCCTGCCCATGCTCCAGCCCCGTCACTGTTGTGCTGCCCGTGGCCACGACGGCCACCTCGACAAAGTACCGCGCTAACGAATCGGCTTCCGCCTCGGCCGCGGGCACCACAGGGCTGGGCCCCGTCAACGCTCGCGATGGCACGCCAACGTGCGCGCGCGGGCGCCCCAACTCGCCCCGGCTTGCCACGCGCTGCGCACGCCGCGCCTGCTGTTGCTTCCAATCCAGCGCAATCAGCCCGCCGGCTTGCTCGCCCCCGTGCTCCGATTCGGCCTCGACCTGGACCTCGACCTCAGCCGGTCGCCCTTCAAGTTGGTTGTGGCTGTGGTCTTGGTCTGGGCAGGGCCCGCCCCGCGGAGGACAAGCGGGGCCGTTTGGGATCGCGGGCTGCGGAAGCTGGGCGGCCGGGGCGAGAGCGGGCTGGAGGCGGCGCGGATAATATACTTGGCCCTCGTGCCGTTTGACCAGCCTGGCATCTTTGCGGAACAGCACAAAGCCCACCACGATCCGCGCGAGCCATTGACCAATTCGCCATTGCAGTTTTTCAGCAGCATGACCTGTGCCCGCTCGCGCAACTCCAGCTGCTGCGGGAACATGGTCGCCTTGTCGAGCCACGCATGTACTGCCGGTCGTTGGCGCGCGCATGTACCCGACTTCGGTCTTGCGCCGTGTATACGTATCGCGGCATAGGCAGCGCGCGCAGACGCGCCTCGTTGGAACTGCTCACCTCGTTGCGCGTCGGGTAGAGCTCGGTGGGCAAGATGCCATCGTCAATGGCGAGCGACGCGAGAGCGCACGGAACGCTGGATCGTCGCGGGCGACAGGCGGTCCCGGCGCAGTTCCTCGAGCATCGCCACGAAGCGCTCGTCCGACTGCCGAAAGACAGTTTGCAGCACGACCACAATCGGCACACAGGCGTCCCACGTGAAGGCATCAAACACATAGTGCGAGCGGTAGAGCGCTACATGCTGCTCGTGCTGCGACTTGCGCACTTGCGTGTCGGCCTTGTCGGACGCCCAGCGGGTCACGGCCGTCACCACAGGCAGCTGGTAAAATCACCGACGAGCACCAGCTGAATGCCGCCAAAGGGCAAGGAAGACTTGCGCACCTCGCGCGCCACCGCCTCCAACTTGTCAAACAAGACCGCATCCAACATGCTCACCTCGTCCACCACCAGCACCCGTGCCGCACGCCACCGCTCCCGCCGCTCCTTGCCACGCAACACGACTGCCACCAGTTTCCTGCACCGTACCGTTGCCCCCCTACGCCCGTCCACGAATGCAGCGTTTGCCCCCAATCTGCACCGCCGCAATGCCCGTCGTCGCCGTCACGCCGACCCGCGCGGCACCATGCTGCGCGCACAAGCGCTGCCAATCGCACGCGCCAACACCGACTTGCCCGTCCCGGCGCCACCGTGAACAGCAGACTGTGGCCGTCGAGCGCGAGGCGCAGCACGCACTGCTCGGCCGACAGCGGCGGCTCGGCGCGCGCCAGGGCGCCGCGGCCGCCGGAGCGGAGCGGCGCACGCGGGTCCACCACGCGTCGGCCTCGCGGCGTCGGCCGAGAGCGGCGCTCGGCGGCGGTGGAGGCGGCGGTGGAGGGGGGCGGGCGCTTGGGCGGCGGACGCGGCGCGGGGCGGCGGGGGGGCGCTCCAGCGAACATGGGGGGGGGAGGGTGGCGCTGCCTGCGTACTGGGACGTTAGCTCACGTAGGTGCCCACGCGACGCGCCACATCACCATTGCACCGACGCTCATCACACCTGGCCTTTGAAATTGCATGGCAGACCAGCAACCCTAGCCGGAGGGTTGTGCCGCAGCGGCGGGGCAGGCGAGGCGCAGCGCCGGGCAAGAGCCCTGTGGTGCTGCCTGTGGGAAGTGCCCTGCGGAGGGCCCTGGCCGGTGGGGTGCGGGCGCAGTGGCAAGTGGAGAGGCACTGGCGCCGTGCGGCGCTGCCGCTGTGTGCTGAGTTTAGTTTTGGTGCTCAGCTGTTGAGATGTGGACTGCGATCTGAGATCGATCAGGGCGGACGAATGTTCCCCCGCAGCAGCGCCCTCCCGCGCCCAACTCACACAGCGGTGAGACTGCCGCCGCGCCCTGCACAGTCCCCCCGCGCGGCAACCCTCCCCCAGGTTACACCGCACTGGCCGCGTGCGGGCGGCGTTAGTGGGGGCTGCTGCAGGCGCGACACGGCACGGCGCCAGTGCGGCCCAGCGGCCGTCGCCCCCGCGCCCCCAGATGGGGTTAGGGATTCAATCTCCGCCTGCCTCAGCCCAACGCCTCAGCAGGGCGGCTGTGCCCAGCCCCCCTCCGCCGCCGCCACCCCCCCTACCACCACCACCGCTTCCTACTTTGCCCTCGCCATGCTCGGCGGCCTCCGAAACGCCCTCCGCACCCGCCGCGACGACACCAGTGCTCTCGACGACAGCAGCAGCGGCACCGACACAGAAGACCTCGGCCCCGACGACCCCCATCCCGCCCCCGCTCCCGTCGCAGCTCCTCCATCCGCCAAGCGCTCACCAGCGCCGCCGCGCTCGGCCGTCGCCACCGCGGCAGCCGCAGCAGCCGTGGCAGTGGCAGTGCCAATGGCAGCAGTGTCAGTGGCCATGCCAATGCCAATGGGAATGGCCATGCCAATGCAAAGCGGAATGGCACGGGCAACACCCGCAGTGCCAATGCGCCGCTCCTCCCCGCGCCACCGACGCCCCGCTTGGGCCGCATCGTCTGCCTGTCCGCGCTCTTACCCCCGCCCATCGAGGCACGCTCCTCCATCTCCGCCTTGTCCTCCCGCCACGCCAATGCGCAGGTGGACCATTCCCAGCCGCATGCCGCCGGCCCGGGCCCTGGCCCCGCCACCTGGCCGAGAAGCTGATGGAGCACGAAAAGTGCTCTGCGGCCGTGCGCCCGTCGCTGCCGCAGTTTGCCTCGCCCTTCATGGCACCCTATGTCCTCCAAGCCAAGATTGGCGAGGGCGCATTCAGCCAAGTGTACCATGCGCACGACAAGCGCGACGGTACGAATGTGGCGATCAAGGTGGTGGACAAGCGCCAGCTCAACTCGAGCCAAAAGGCCACCGTGCTGAAAGAGGTACAGATCATGCGCAACCTGTCCCACCCCAGTATCGTTCGTCTGCTCGCCTTTGGCGACTGTGCCGACCACTATTTCCTCGTGCTCGAATGGGCCGATGGCGGGGAACTGTTTGAGCGCATCGCGTCGCTCACCTACCTCAGCGAACCCTTGTCGCGCCACGTGATTACCCAGGTGGCCCATGCCGTTCGCTATTTGCACGAGGAAAAGGGCGTGGTGCACCGCGACATTAAACCGGAAAACTTGCTGTTTGACGAAATTGCCTTTACGCCCACCGAGCGCGACGTGCTCCGGCGCCAACGCTTGCAGCGGCCCTACGACCAGGGCAAGGCCGACGAAGGCGTCTTCACCGACGCCGTCGGCGGCGGCGGGATTGGACGCGTCAAGTTGGCAGACTTTGGGCTGAGCAAGGTCGTGTGGGAACAGCTGACCACCACCCCCTGTGGTACTGCCGGCTACACGGCACCGGAAATCGTCAAGGACGAACGGTACAGCAAGAGCGTGGACATGTGGGCGTTGGGTGTCTTGTACACCCTCCTCTGTGGCTTCCCACCTTTTTATGACGAGAGCATCCCCGTCTTGACTGACAAGGTCTCCCGCGGCGAGTACCACTCCTCTCTCCCTGGTGGGACCACATTTCCGACTCGGCCAAGGACGTCATTCGGCATTTGCTCACCGTCGACCCCAACGAACGCTACACCATCGACCAGTTCCTCGCCCATCCATGGTGCCAAGTCGCGCCCGGCAGCCAAAGCAGTACGCGGTGGCGCATGCCTCCTGCCCGCTCCCCAATCCCATCCCTCCCGTCTAGAACCAACAGCTTCCGCAGTGCCGTGCCAAGTGTCACGTCGCTCTCCGACACGCTCCCCGCCCCGCCGCCCGCCGTGCCTCCCACCGAGACAGACGAGGACGATTCCCCGCTCTTGGCCATCCCGGGCGGCCGACGCGGCGGACCAGGCGTGGCGCAGCTCCGGGAAGCTTTTGATGTGTCCTATGCACTGCATCGAACCGAAGAGGAGGCACGACAGCGTACCATGATGGGCTACCTGCCCACCCCGTAGATCTGCGCAACGTGAACGAGGTCGAGGAGGCCGAGGCCGAGGCAGAGCAAGAACCAGAGCCAGAAGACGAGGATGACCAAGTAGCCCGCACCGAGCACCGCTATGGCGTTGGCTCGGCCGCGGCGCTTGCGGTACGGCGTGGCTCGGCCGCGGCCCAGGGCAAACTTAAAGCCGCCGCCATGTCCATCACCACGAGCACCGTCGATGCAACCGAGCCGAGACGGACACCCGTACCCCGCCTTCTTCTCTCCCTCCCGGCCCGCCATGGAACAACAACTTCAAGTGGTCCTCGCCCCTGACCAAACTCTCCACCAAACCCGCTCCGGCGTTCGAGCTGCAGCTGGCCAATGCGACCCTGCTAGGCCGGCGAAAAGAACAACGGGCTTAACCCCCCCTAACCCCCCCCCCCCCCCCCGCTCCGGCCGCATCGCCTCTCCCACCCTTTTGCTCCTTCCTTATTCTGCCGTCCTCTCAAGCGCCCTCCCCTTCCCCCCTCCCCCACGTAACATTCCTTCCTCCGTGCTACGCCAAAATTGGTTGGTATGTACCAGGTGGCTTTCGCCCTGAGGCCTCTGTGGCCAGAGGGGGACCGCCGTTCATTCATTTTCTTTGTTTCTTGCTTTCTTTCTCGTCCTTGTCCTGCACCCTCTGCTGTATCTGGATCGGCTCCGCTCCTTTTCGTTCCGTTTTGCTCTGTTCTGTTCTGTTCCATTCTGTTCCGTTTCGTTGGATCGGCTGTGCATGTAATGATCGATCTTTGGCACAAAACCGCACGACCCCCCCCCCCCCCCTTGCCCGTTGTCCCCTCCCCCACCTGCCCATTTTTTCTCGAGACTCGCTTGTGGGCTGCCTGCCGTTCCTTTTTGTCATTGACTTGTATCCCTCACGAACGCAATGCTTCTTTGCAGTGGCGCCTACACTCGTCCCGTCATAGCGTCATAGCGTCATAGCCCCTCTTTCGCCCCTCGTTCCCTGTTCCTGGGACACGATCCTATGCTACTCCGAGGGGGGTGGGGCACGCGCGGGAGGCTACGACTGCCATTCCCAGCGAAAGGCAGAGGCGAAAGCGAGAGCCGTACTGCAGCCGAAGACTGAGAGCTACTTACTAGTACGATGGGACGGCAGCAACACCCGATTGACTCCTTCGTATCGGTACTCAGTACCGTTACCGACCCAGGACGGAAGCCTGGCAAACTGATACCGCCTGCTGGCCGTGCCATTCCTCGGGCATGCATCATACTTTGAGAGTGCATTGGAGGCGCAGCCCACCACCACGTCCCACCCGTTTCCAACTAGTGGTGGTGCTGGTGCTCGTTCTCGTACCGCAAGCCACTGGCGACACAAACACAGCCATGGGCGTGTCAGGTTAGTTCTTCTCGTGCTGCGTTTGGCTCGAGTCAGAGCGGCACGTACCAGTAGGGCCTTGCCTGCCGCCGGCTTGTCCAAGTTGATAAACACCTTGGGGTGGCCCAGGGGCCCGTCGCCGCCGTCGCAGGCGACGATGCGCGTGTGGACCTTGCGGATGGGCTGGCTGGCAATGAGCGTCATGGCCGCCAGCGGCTGTGGCTGGAAGGCCATGTTGGTCTGCTCGAAGCGCGGGCCGCGCATGGCGAGCTGGCGCGGGTTCTGGTCGGGGGACCACGTCGTGGGCGCATTGGGCGCCTGCGCGTCAATCGCGCCGGGCGGCGGGTGCGGCTGGGCGACGCCGGCGCCGGCGGGCAGGCCGGCGTTGGCGGGCGCCGTGCTGGGGCGCACAAAGGCGCCGAGGTGCGTCGGGAGCGGCGCAACGCCCGCGTCGGCGAGGCGGCGGCACTCGTGCTCAGCGCGCGCGCGGACAGGCTGACGCGCAGGCGGGCGAGGGCGGGCATGGCGGCGGCAGAGGCAGAGGCAGACGCACACGCGACAAGGTGCTGCGGCCGCAGCACCCCCGGGGGTTAGTTGCGCCTCCAAGCGAGTCGCCCCGCACCAACAGCAGCGCCACACAGGCACCGTGCCACCGCCCCCTGGCAGCGCCCCCCGCGCACAGCGGCTGTGTGTCTGCTTTGTAATGCAACCCTAGCGCATGTCACGTGCCTGTACTTTAGCACCGCTTGCGCCCTGCCCGGCTGACATCAGCCGGGCGGAGAACACCTTCAAGAAGCGAGCCCGCCTTGCCCCGCGTTCACTCCCACTCTCCCTCCTCCTCCTCCGCCATGGCGCCGCCGCACACGCCCGCTGCCATCCTGTCTGTCTACGACAAGACCGGCCTCCTCGACCCGCCAAGGGCCTCGCCGCCAAGGGCGTCCGCCTCCTCGGCTCCGGCGGCACCGCCAAGCTCGTCCGCGAGGCCGGCCTCGAGATCAGGTGCGTTTCTTCTCGCCTCTGCCGCCTACAACCGCTTTCTAACCTTCTCCTCCCCCCTCTTCTTCTGGTAGCGATGTGTCCGACATCACCAAGGCGCCCGAGATGCTCGGCGGGCGTGTCAAGACCCTTCACCCGGCCGTCCACGGCGGCATCCTCGCCCAGCTCACCGAGGAGCGCGACCAGAACGACTTGGCCGCCACCGGCATTGCCCCCATTGACATTGTCGTGTGCAACCTGTACCCCTTTGAGCAGACGATTGCCCGCGACCCCGCCCCCACCGTTGCGCAGGCCGTCGAGGAGATTGACATTGGCGGCGTCACGCTCCTGCGCGCCGCGGCCAAGAACCACAACCGCGTCTACATTCTTTCCGACCCGGCCGACTATGCTTCGTTTTTGGACCAGTACAACCCTGCCACCGACGCGCAGGAGCTGCGCAACAAGCTCGCCCTCAAGGCGTTTGAGGCCACGGCCCACTACGACGATGCCATCTCGGACTACTTCCGCAAGCAATATGCTTCGTCGGGCGACCACGTGCAGCAAATGACCTTGCGCTACGGCGCAAACCCGCACCAAAAGCCCGCCCAGGCGTTTGTCACCCACGGCGACCTGCCCGTCAAGGTCCTCTCGGGCTCCCCTGGCTACATCAACTTTCTCGACAGCCTCAACGCCTGGGGCCTTGTCAAGGAGCTCGCCGAGGCCACGGGCTTGCCTGCCGCCGCCTCCTTCAAGCACGTCTCTCCGGCTGGTGCGGCGGTGGGCGTGCCGCTGTCCGAGGCCGAGGCCAAGGCGGCGTTTGTCGATGATCTGGGCCCACTGTCGCCGCTTGCGTCGGCGTATGCCCGCGCACGCGGCGCGGACCGCATGAGTTCGTTTGGCGACTTTATCGGTCTGTCGCACGAGTGCGATGCGCAAACGGCCCGCATCATTAGCCGCGAAGTGAGCGACGGCATTATCGCCCCTGGCTACTCGCCCGAGGCACTGGCTACCCTGACCAAAAAGAAGGGCGGCAAATACTGTGTGTTGCAGATGGACCCCACTTTTGTTCCCGACACGCTCGAAACACGCCAAGTGTACGGCGTCTCGCTCCAGCAGCGCCGCAACGACGCCAAGATCGAACCCAGCATCTTTGCCAACGTCGTGTCGGACAAGAAGGACATTCCCAAAGACGCGCTTCTGGATCTGACTGTCGCCACGCTCGCGCTCAAATACACCCAGTCCAACTCGGTGTGCTATGCGCTGCGCGGCCAGGTCGTCGGCCTGGGCGCGGGACAGCAGAGCCGGATTCACTGCACCCGCCTCGCTGGCTCCAAGGCGGACAACTGGTGGCTTCGTCAGCACCCGCGCGTGCTCGCCTTGCCCTTCAAAAATGGCACCAAGCGCCCGGAAAAGTCCAACGCCATTGACCTCTTTGTCGAGGGCACCGTCGACGCACCCGACATGGCTGGATCGGTGGAGCGGACCGAGTGGGAAAGCGTGTTTGAGCAAGTGCCCGCGCCGCTGTCGGTCGAGGAGCGCGCGCAGTGGGCGGCCCAACTCAAGGGTGTCGCTGTAGGATCCGACGCCTTCTTCCCCTTCCGACAATGTGCACCGCGCCGCCCGCTCTGGCGCGTCCTACATTGCCGCCCCTGGCGGCTCGGTGATGGACGAGGCGTGCGTGGCTACGGCCAACAAGTATGGTATGGTCGTTGCTCGCACGCCTTCCGTCTCTTCCACCACTAATCCGTCCCACTGATCGCTGTCCACCCCCCATCTGATGGGCTTCCCTACCCCTCTCCGTCTCCCCTGTGCATTCAACATGGCCTCAGGCCTCTTCCGCCGCCCAGCAACCTGCTGCTCAACCACACCTGTACTTCATGTCCCCCGCGGTCCGCGTCAGAGCAGGTGGGTGCTGGTAGTTGCAGCGCGGGTACATTATGCGGTAGGTTTTTGTTTTGTTTTGCTTTTGGTGGCTCCGCCTGCAGTAGTTGTGAAAAAAGGATTATGCTTGGCATCTTCGGACCTTAGTCCTTACGGTCTCACTCGCACTCTTTCGGCCGTCATCCACTCAGGATGCCCTGGACCAACGGTCGAGCGCGGCGTTCGAACAAGTGAGCACCGACCCCCGTCTTGATGTCCCCCGCGCATAAAACTCCTCTCCTCCCATTCCATGCTCATCTTGGCTGCTCAGAGATACCCCCCACACGTCCCATCTGCCTGACAAATGCTGGGATTCGTCCGCGATGGATCTGTTCCCCTGCGGTGCCGGAGTCCTCAGTGCGAGGCGGTCCCGGTCTGCATCTCCCCGTTTCGCCCTCTCTTCCTCACCGCAGTGTTTGCGCCCCCCAGCTGTCTTCCCCGAATTGCATCCCCACCACTGCACTTCTTGCTTTACTACCTTGCCCGCTTTCCCCGTCCTGCCTTCCCGACATGAAGCCAACCAACAAACTGTTGGGGCGATGCCCCAATCACGCCATCTTGCGTGATAGTCATCACCCCTCTTATCCGCCCGGAAGCTTCCTCAGCTCCGCGGTACCCTCGTCTATATAAGGCCCTACCCTTCTCATAGCCTCCTGTACCTCTCCTCAGAACCACATCCTCCATGTTAGAGGGTACTGCTAGGGTTCTCCTGCACGGCCCTCAATGGATCGGTGACGCTCGCCTAGCCGAGCGGAAGCGTTCCGCTCGCAGGCCGCGCACGCCCTGCTCGCTCCATCTCCCTTCTCTCTCTCCTTTCTCCTTCCCTTCAGACGTTGCTTGAAGACTTGTGGCTCACCACTTTGCCTTCACGCCTTGTCTGAAGGCTGCTTTGCAGCTGATCCATAGGATCGCGAGTGCTCCCAAGTCGCACTTTAGCACTCCATTCCACTCCTTCAGCACAAACACACCAAAAAATGCTGACCTTGATTCTTCCACAAAATTGATTTCCCCGACCGGGAGTCGAACCCGGGTCTTGACGGTTCAGCGCGTTCGCGCAGTGAGAGCGTCACATCATAGCCGTTGGACCATCGAGGAGAGATGTTCGAGGGAGGTGAAGAGAGTATATAGGCGTCTTCTCACGAGTACTAGAAGATGAGGATCCCCGTCATGGTTTGGCTGTTGAGCGTCTTGATCGTTCCTTGTTTTATTTTCTGCTTTGCACCCTGTCCTCTGTTGCTTCTTCCCTACGAACGATTGCTACATCCCTTGGCCTAGTCCCGACTCTGGTCCCCATCGCCCTAGCCCCGACTGTGACGCAGGGGTACAGGCAAGGTCAAAAGGGAAACGGATACAAGAGGGGGTGTAGAAAGGAAGACATGTCAAAAGAGGGGTTGGTCGCCGTAGGCGCAACCGACAAAGGAAAAGGAAACGGGGACAGAGCGACAGTCGGCGTAAAGACACCGGAAGCTTGGTGCCCTTGTTAGGCCATCCGACTTGGACTTGGGCGGGAGGTGTTACGCGGCGCTCCGGTTATCTCCGGACGCTGAGCCCCGCATGTCGTAGACATCTCAGCCCAGCATGCGTCAGTTCGGTTGGACTAGCGAGAGAGAGCCAGTCGACACCTTATCCTTGCTGCGGATATCCTCCGCGGCCCGCCATGGCCGCATGGTCTTATCGGTACGATGCTTTGTCCCTATTGCGTCCACGTCTTGTCAGAACCCTTCCTGCTGCGCCCGACTGCGCCGCATCAGCGCCTTGGGAAGCAAGGGCTGTGCCTTAGTCTTATTTCTGGGAAGTGCCCCGCATTCTGTCTATACCTGTCATGAGGCACTTGAGGCCTGGTTCCTTCTGTTGTATATAAGCAGCCATGTCTAAGGCTCGCTAGCTGTGGTCCTGGTCGACCATCGTGTCTATTACCGTTGGTCTCCCCGAATACCAGTTCCTCTCTCGCCCTTCCACCTTCTACCACCCTTACGCTTACGAATTGACGACTTACGTCGAGTGCACTGCAAGCCGCGGTTACTCACATCAGTAGCGCTTGCTCTTCTTTAGGACTCTGTCTGTTCCCGCCAGCTACAGCGTACCAAGTGTGGTAACGCGAGGAACAGAGTAACTCCGGAGCTCCTGGACCCCTTCAGCTGGTCTAACGACCTACGTACGCGGCTCCTACCTCGGAGGGTCTGGACTGCGGCCTTTGCACGCAGGCAGCCACCCAGACTAGAGGGTCTCACACCTAGCCTCTACACCCGCTCGGTTCAACCAGGATTTGGAGCAGGACCTAACTAACGAGCCACCGATTGATCTGTCCAAGGGTTTATACCCCTAAACTACAGGGGTGGTCCCACCTCGGGACCCCCCCCATGACACCGATAATGCTGTGGTTGCCGTCGCAGCTCGGCCGGGATGGGGTGCGTTCACAGTTCTTCTATGGCGATGGATGGTGGGGGGTGGTAGAGTAGGTGAGTAGAGGGAATGAGGGCATGCATTGATCTGTGGGGGGATGGAGAAGCAGTGACACTTTGCCCAAGCGGCCTACCTGAACAGTATATTCACAAGTCAGCATCTGCAGGGGTCAGTATACGTACAAGTCGGAAGAAGGTCAGTATATCCACAAGTCGGTGCCTTACAGCGGGGTTTATTAACAGATAGGAGACAGGGGAAGGGGGGAGGGGATCAAACGGCAAATTCACTTTCTTTTCCACTCTTTTTTCTTTGCCAATTTGTCGTATGGTTCGCGAGGATTGCCGTTGGGGGGACAAAACGCCCCCCTCTCTCCGAAGAGAGAGGGGGGGGGGGAAGAAGAAGAACCGATTATGTGCTCCTTCAATCCGAGCGGCGACAGACCCTAACCAGATAGGGAGACAGTGGGAGTCTCGTTAATCCATTCATGCGCGTCACGAATTAAATGACGAGGCATTTGGCTACCTTAAGAGAGTCATAGTTACTCCCGCCGTTTACCCGCGCTTGGTTGAATCTCTTCACTTGACATTCAGAGCACTGGGCAGAAATCACATTGCGTCAACACCACGTTATGGCCATCGCAATGCTATGTTTTAATTAGACAGTCAGATTCCCCGCGTCCGTACCAGTTCCAAGTCGCTTGTTCAGCGCACCTTTCGGACCGCGCCGCAGCGCGCCGCCCAGCCGCCAGGAGCTTGCGCCCCCGGCAGCCCAGGCCGCCCACCCGCACGCCCCGGCCAGCACCCAAGCCTTGGAGCCAATCCTTCTCCCAAAGTTACGGATCAAATTTGCCGACTTCCCTTACCTACGTTCTCGTTTCAACTAGAGGCTCTTCACCTTGGAGACCTGCTGCGGTGATCAGTACGACCGGGCGAGAGACTAGACACGCACCAGGATTTTCACGGGCCGTCGAGCACACACCAGATGCCAGCGTAGCGCCAGCACTCTTCCCACGCCCTGCACCGTCTCTCCGGATAACCCGATTCCACGGCGCATTCTCAGCATGGTTAAGCAGAAAAGAAAACTCTTCCTGGGGTACTCGCCAGCGTCTCCTGGCTTGCTTGCGTTACCGCTCCATACATCCTATCCCGGCGACGGAATCTTAACCGTCTTCCCTTTCCCGAACCACACCCCCCAAAAGGGTGCTATGGATCAGCATCAGCCTATCGGTTAGGATCGGCTCACCCATGTCCAACTGCTGTTACCATGGAACCTTTCTCCACTTCAGTCTTCAAGGTTACTCGCTTGAATATTTGCTACTGCCACCAAGATCTGCACCAGGGGCCGTTCCACGCAGGCTCACGCCCAACGCTTCGGCACAAAACCCCCGCGCCTGCCTACTCTTTCGCACAACTCTGGCACGAAAGGTGTGGTATGGGAGACACGCTTCAGCGCCATCCATTTTCAGGGCTAGTACATTCGGTTGGTGAGTTGTTACACACTCCTTAGCGGATTCCGACTTCCATGGCCACCGTCCACTGTCTAGATGTACCAACACCTTTTGTGGTGTCTCATGAGCGTGTACTCTGGCTCCTTAACCACACGATCGGTTCATCCCGCATCGCCAGTTCTGCTTACCAAAAATGGCCCACTAGAAACTCACATTCAACGCACAAGCTCAACCAAGCAGCAAGTGCTTCTTACGCATTTAAAGTTTGAGAATAGGTTAAGAACATTTCGTCCCCAAGGCCTCTAATCATTCGCTTTACCTCATAAAATTGTTCTCACACGAGCTTCTGCTATCCTGAGGGAAACTTCGCGGAGGAACCAGCTACCTAGATGGTTCGATTAGTCTTTCGCCCCTTTGCCAGCTCAAACGATCGATTTGGCACGTCAGAACCGCGACGGACCTCCACCAGGGTTTCCCCTGGCTTCATCCTAGCCAGGCAAAGTTCACCATCTTTCGGTCCCAACAGGTATGCTCTTGCTCAGACCCATCTTGTGCGCACACGCAGGGCCGGCCGGTACTGCACCCGAGGGTTCGTACCCACATCACTTTCATTTCGCACGCCGGGTTTGCCACCCACATACTCGCATACATGTTAGACTCCTTGGTCCGTGTTTCAAGACGGGCCGCTGAAAGCCATTAAGCCCATGTCCACCAATGGCAGTCCTCGGTCGTGTGCGGGGCATCCACAGCGCGGCTATAACACTCCCCCCAGAGGGAAAGCCACCTTCCGCGCCGCCTTCTCCCCCACACGCAACCGACATGGGCCCCACGGCCGCCACAGTACACCCCCCGAGAGGGCAGACGAGGCGCCGCTCCGGCACTGACTTCCAACGCTTCCCTTTTGGCAATTTCACGTACTCTTTAACTCTCTTTCCAAAGTGCTTTTCATCTTTCCCTCACGGTACTTGTTCGCTATCGGTCTCTCCCCCATATTTAGCCTTGGATGGCCTTTACCACCCCTCTTTGCGCTGCATTCCCAAACAACGCGACTCGTCGAGCGCACCCCACAACACGGCACCAGGCCAGACCAAGCACGGGATTCTCACCCTCTCTGATGCTGCTTTCCAGCAGACTTGGCGTCCAGCCGCACCGCACGAGGCACGTCTCCAGCTTACAATGCGCCCGCAAGGGAGCTTTCAAATCTGGGCTCATCCCGCTTCGCTCGCCGCTACTAGGGGAATCCATGTTTGTTTCTCTTCCTCCGCTTATTGATATGCTTAAGTTCAGCGGGTAGTCCTACCTGATCTGAGGTCGAATCGGGGGGGGTGTTCGTATCGGCCTCCCACTACAACGTCGCTTCCTAGTGGTACCTTCGTACTTTTCAGGAGAGTCCCCGATGGATCAAGCTCCCATATCCATTCCACCGAATGATAAGGATTCACAACACTCAAACAGGCATGCCGGGGGGAATAGCCCCCTGGCGCAAGATGCGTTCAAAGACTCGATGGTTCACGGTTCTGCAATTCACACTACCTTTCGCGTTTCGCTGCGTTCTTCATCGATGGGAGAACCAAGAGATCCATTGCCAAAAGTTGTATAACAATCGTAGTACTTTTCCTTCCTCAGTGGGTTTCGTTGTTCACAGGTGGACCATGGGGCGAGCCCCAAGGTGTACAGTTCCCAGAATGATCCTTCTGCAGGTTCACCTACAGAAACCTTGTTATGACTTGTACTTCCTCTAAATGACCAAGTTTGCACAAGTTTCCAGCCAAGCGCCGCGCCGGTAAAGGCACAGCACGGCCAGT
>RSEE01000196.1:0-21366 GCA_003971905.1 Moniliella sp. 'wahieum'
AGCTGCACCCGGGATTGCATGCCTGAAAGCCTCAACGCTCAGGCCTGCGCGGGGCTGCGCGGGCGGACCCTGCGGCAGTGGCGGCGCCGGCGGACGCGGGCAGAGCGGATCTTGTCCCGGAGGTAAGACGGATGAGTGATCGATGACCAATCGTTTGCATGCAGTCTGGCTGGCGCCGTGGCTGCCGATGCTGCTGACGGACGGATGGATGCGTCATGCATCATGCATGTCATGCGCCAGGGTGCAGGCTGCCCTCCGTACCCGCGGAGAGCGCGCTTGTCGGATGGATACGTTGATGCAGCCTGGTGGCCCTGCCTGGGGCGCTACACTGGCGTACTGCTGCAATGGGCCGCCCCAGCTGAGCCGTGCACATCTGCTGCACGCATCACCACCCCGGTGGCGACTCACTTGTCCCGAAGGAGAATGTCACGCGCACATGCCATCTTCCCGCCTATCTTCTCCGCGTCTCTCCTGCCCGATGCATGGGTTCTTTCTGATGCAAGATGCATGATGTCAACCCAGCCAGCCGTCCCTCGATCAAGTTTCAAAGATGCCTTATGAACCACAAATCAGCTCCGCTGCGCCTCGGTCGCCTGCCAACTCGACTGTGCTGATAAGCGCGCTAGTTGGGCTCGCCGGCCCGACTCCCTCGTCGCGACGGAAGCAATCGAGTGCCTCTCCACCCACACTGTGCACGCGTACCACGGGTACTCAAGTCCAGCTTCACGTAGCTTGTTCAGGTTCCATTGGCCAGTAGTGATCCTCAAGAACGGCGCCATCAGCACATGGCTCCACCGCAACACAGGCGTCCAGATTGGAACCAACGCGCGCATTGGGCGGTACACAGTAGGAGGGGGGGGGGGGGTTAAAGTACACGAACAACCTGCCGTTGGTTGCAGCGCGCGTGCGGCCCAGCCGCAACAGCGAACACGCCTCCGCCAAGGGCAGCGCACACGGAGCAAATCGAAGCAGCAGGGGTGGAAGGGCAGGGGGAGCAGTTGTTGCCAGGATCACCAAGCCCGGCGTGCCCAGGCGCGCAGACGGTCAGACTACCACTATGGTATAGTGGGCCGGGACGGCATGCCTTAACGGTTGCTCTTGGCCACCCGTTCCAGCTCGTCTTTCTTCTTGATGGCATACGAGTTGGACGCCCTTGGCCGCATTGATCAGCTCGTCAGCGAGACACTCTGAGATGGACTTGACGTTGCGGAACGCCGATTCGCGCGTGCCATTGTCAAGAGGGAAATTGCCTGGTTGACGCGGCGCAGCGGCGACACATCCACTCGCTTGCCGCCGCACTACCCCCCCGACCCAATCCGCGTCGAGTCTTCGCGCGGGGCCGTGTTGATGATCGCGTCCACCAAGACTTGGATCGGGTTCTGGTCCGTAAGCAGCGAGATGATCTCAAATGCATGCGCCACAATGCGCACCGCCATGAGCTTCTTGCCATTGTTACGTCCGTTCATCATCAGCGCATCCACCAGCCGCTCAACAATCGCATGGACGCCTTCTTGAACGCCTTGCTCGCGTACGCCCGGCCGTGTGCGGCACATAGACCGCGTTGCGCAGCGAAATGTAGTCTTGCAGCGACAGGTCCTTCACTCCACATCTGCACGTCGTACTTGCCAAACAGCAGCACCGCACCCTTGGGCGCGGCAACGGCAGCGGCCTCCTTGGGAATCGTCTGCACGGTGGCCATGGTGAAGCTGGAGGTTGGGTTTGGTTGGCCTGGTCTGGGCCCGAGGCCAGACGGGGGCAGGGCCCCTCCCGCCGGCCCCGGGCTGGGTCGCGCGAGTAGGGTTGGACAGCAGCTAGGGTTGGCCGCAGCAAGCATCACCAGCGTGGGGCTGCACAGGGCGCTTGTCTGGGTTTCGCATGGCCGCCCCATAGTGTTTCAAGCGATTGAAACTTGCACACCCCCCCTTCGGCCATGCACGTTGCACGTGCACCAATTAAACCGAACGACCTGCGCGGGGGAGGGTACATGTTACATTTCAAATGGCTGAGCGCTGATACCCGCGTTTTGTCTGGGACGGACGCGGCGCGGACAAGCGCGGACAACGCGGACATGATGAGGTTTTGGGACGCTCGTACAGAACCAGGCGCCGTCCTATCTTCCTTTGCCCCCTGTTTTGACTGGAGACTGGGAGAAGCCGGCAGGTACTTCGACCCCCTGTCTGTATCGCATCTCATCTTTGCGTTTCGACCGTGTCCACCACGATTGCCATCATGACTGCCGTCCGCTCTTATCCGTCTCTCCAAGATCCCCACCCACTTGCTGGAATACGGGCGGCCATGCAATCGGCCCCAGCGGCTGCTCTGTCACTGCGTTCATCACCCACTCTCTCAGAAGCTTGACCATCAGCACGGCCTCTCTGATTGTACTTGGACGCGATGGTTCTCCAACAACGACACTCAGGTCAGGTTTCATGTGCAGCGACAGAGCGGGTGCGCCCTGCCCCCTCGCACACCCTCGTTTGGCCCAGCTGTTTGCGGACTAGTGCGAGGGTTAACTCGCCCAAGGAGCCCGTTGGGGACGGGTGAGATGCACATGGATGACGAGATGTGAGATAGCGTATCTATTGATTGATGATTGCGGCCGCACAATCCGTCGTCACAGGCAGGCGCAGTGCAGGGGCAGCTGTGGCCGCCAATGGCCCGCGAGTGGAAGAAGACGGACGTGCCTAGCACCTGCTCGGTTCCCCTGGCGGCGGGTGGGTAGGGTTGGGTGTTGGGTGGTTTGGTGGGCGGCGCTGCGCTATCTCTGCCTGCTCCCACTGGGCGGCGGAGAGCCAGAAACGCCTAATCGGCTAATCACCATTCCGTGCATCCCGCTCGGCCGCACCGTCACGCGTCACCGCTCACCCGTCCCGCGCATGTGCGTCCGCTGGGCCACAACGCTGCGCGGCCCCATCTCAGATCTCACCGCCGCCGCCTCCGCTGTGGCGACCATGTCCGGCGCCGCCCCCGCCCCACGCCGGCGCCCATGCCCGCCGCCCCCGCCCCCCCCAGCTCACCCCCGAGCAGCAGCGCAAACGCGACGCCGAGCGTCCGAGTGGGAGCGCACCCGCGGAGCCGGCACCAACGTGCTGGCCCTCCTCGACAGCCCCGCCGCCCTCCGCCGCCCCGCCCCCCGCCCCGACCAGTGGACCGCCGCCGACGTGCTTCCCTCCTCGCCCACATCGAGGCTGCGCCGCCGCCGAGCCCGAGGAGGTGCCCAGCGCCGATGTCATGCTCGACACGGGCATCGGCGACTACACCCTCCTGCCCAAGATCCTCGGCCGCGGCAAGTTCAGCACCGTCTTCCTTGCCGCCAAGCATGGCGCCCTCTACCCATCAAGCACACCCCCCCTTCCCCCACCACATGCTCATTGCCAACCGCCTGCTGCGCGAGCCCACCCTCCTCGCCGAGCTTCCGCCGCACCCCAACCTGGTCGCCGTGTACGAGACCATCCGCACCCCCGGCCACTTCTACCTCGTCGAGGAGTACTTGGGCGCGTATGTGACGCTGGAGAAGCTGCTCGGCATGACCAGCACCACCCGCCCGCCGCGCTGCCCACGCTCCCCACGACGTGGCCGCCTCGGTCTTCACCCAGCTTGTCAGCGCCGTCGACGCCATCCACACTCCTCTCCAGGTGTGCCACCCCGACATCAAGCCCGAAACATCCTCGTTCACCCCCAGACGCTTCAGCTCAAGCTTCTTGACTTTGCTTGGCCACCCCTACTCCAAGTCCGAGGCCAAGCTCAGCACCTGCTGTGGCAGCCCCGCCTTTCACTGCCTGCCCTGAGATTGTCCATGCCCTCTCCTCACCCCTGGGCGCCGTGACCTACTGGGGCCCCGAGGTGGATGCCTGGACGATTGGGGTGACCATGCTGCGTGTCCTGACCGGCGTCCGCTATCCGCTCGGCGCATCCCACACCTCGCTCCGCAGCATGGCCATTCGCGCGCACCGGGCGCTCAACTTGGTCCCCGACCCGAGCTGCGCCGCCGGACCGGGATGTTGTTGGAGATGGACTCGATCAAGCGGATGCAGAACTTTAGCAGCTCGTCGCTGAACACGAGCAAGCGCATGGCGAGCCCCGCGTGGGTCTAAAGACTTTAAGAGCTCGACCTTCATTCCCTCGGTTCCTACCCACCGCATGAAGATTCCCCTTTTGGTCGATGCCCGCGGCGAGGCGTGCATGGTCTCCCCGTCGGCATCGGGATCGAGCCTAGCGAGCAGCGGGGCAGCTCGCACGTCTTCCACCCTCTCGCTCAGCCATGTCGTTTCCTCCTCCTCCCCATCACCCCACCTCCACCTCCGCCTCCGCCTCGGGAAGTGCCCGCCCCTCGTCCAGCTCTCGCCCCGCCTCGCCCACCCCGCCCCTCCCGCCCGCGGGCGCCGCGGCCCCGCACCACTCCATGTTTGTCCTGCTCAACCCGGACAATGAGCCTCCAGCAAAGGTGCTCAGTTTCCTCAAGTACTCCTCCGCTGCGCTGGCATCCTTTACCATGGCTGGCCCCAGTCGGACCCGGGGGCAGCAGCCCCCGCGCGCGACCCGCGACGCTGGCCATGGACAAGACGGTGGCGCAGCTCAAGGAGGAATCACAGCAAGATGCCACGACAGCTGCACCTGCATCTGCGTCTTCGTCTGCGTCTGCGTCGGCACCTGCATCTGCGCCTCCACGTGCTCCCACGCCGTCGTCCGCCGCCGGCGATACTGCGTCGTCGTTGTCTACGATTGGCAAGACACACCAGGACGAGTGGGCGGCGGTGTATGTGCTGGAGTGCGTGCTGGAGCTGCCGGATCCCCCGCCGTCGCCCAGCAGTGCCCTGTCCTTCGTCCAGTCCATCATGGCTGCCTTTGGCCGCCGCCCCTCCTGGACCGAGCCCAAAGACAGCAGTAAGCGCTCCAGCAGCACCCCAGCCGGCAAGAACCCTGCCATCCCAGGCTCCAACCCGCCCAAACCTAGTCCGGGACCGTCGGGCAAGGAGGGGCCGATCCGCTGCCTCAAGTTCTACCTGGTTGTGCGCATTCCCAAGCACCATCACCACCCCCACCACCATCGCCGTCATCACGACCACCATCCCCACCACTCGCCCCAGCCATCCACCAGCGCTGCTGCTGCTGCTCATGCGAGCTCGCCTACGCCCACCCCCCATGCTCGTCCCAAGCACATCCGCAGCACCAGTGCCTATGGAATGCGCACCCAGCGTCCTGCCCCGAGACAGCGCACCATCAGCTCCATTCGTCCTACCCCCGCTGACCCAGCCGCACCCCGGTCGACGCTGGACCTGCAGCTGCTCCCCAGCGGGCTGGCCGCATGGGCGGTGCAGCCACAGCAGGCGCCGGCGCCGCAGCAAGTACCTGTTGCCTTTGTCACCGCTGCCACGGGGGGGTGGACTCGTTGTCGCTCAACCCGATGACGTCGCCCACGGGCGCTCGGCGGCCGCAGCCCAGTCCGGGCCCGGCCATGCCGCGCTCGCGTACCTCGTCTCGTACTCGCGCCCCTGCACGGCGCTCATCGTCGGCGCGAGCCGCGTGTGTTTGTTGAGATTACCGACTTGCGCGCAGCCGAGGCGGTGGCCGAGGCCCTGAGCTTGGGAGGCACCCAAACCCAGCTCCACCACCGCGCTCACGACGGCTTTCGCGCTACGGAGACCGACGTGTCGACGACGGATGCGGATGATACCGACTCGGGCGCGGTGCGCGCGGCAACGTCCGTCCTGGCACGCCGCGGTCATACCCCAGCTCCACCCCCAGGAAGACTAAGACGTCCATTCGGTTGGACCGCACCCAGAGCCGAGGCTCGGACGAGCCCGACCCCGAACGAGGCCGACCGCGCCAGCCCAAAGGCGCCGAGGCACGCAGAGACGAAGAGGGCACGGTGGTGCCCACGTTGCAGCCGCCGGCGCCACTCGCCGACCCTGCCTTCAAACTGGACACGCATGCGCTGGAAGCCGAGCTGGGTAGTGCCGAATCGGAACTGGCTCGCGCTCTTCGCTTGGACGCGACTGGGCCCGATCCCGATCCCGCAATCGATCCGGGCGCGCTCCACAGGGCAGAAGACCGGATGGACAAGCTGCACAAGTCCCTCCAACGCTTGGACCACCAGGCACCTTCTCAGCTGGGCCAAGTGCTCAGCGACCGCACGTTTGTCATCTTTGCCGCACTCACCCCGGCGCTCGGCGCCGTGTCGGAGGCCCAGGCAGACGAAGCCGTAGCCTCTTTGCCTTCGGGCCTGCCCGCCGGCGCGCTACGCTCATCAGGATTGCAGGTACTCACCTTGGTCGCGCGCCATTCCTCGCCGCGGAAGTGTTTGTGGCGGTGGTGGAACGGTTGGAGGCCCTGGCTTCTTCCGCTCCAGCTTCGGGGGCTCCGGCAGGAGAACAGGTCCACTTGGGTCCCGATGCTCCCTCCTCTTCCTCATCCTCAGGCCCGACCGCCGTGCCCCTACGCCCCCATTGGGATGCGGGACTGGAGATTGCTGGCTTACTGGAGCTGCTCCGAACCGGTACGTTTTCCCCTGCCTGGTTTTGGCTATCCGATCTGGGCAAGCCACATAAAGCCAAGTACTAACCACCCTCTGTTACCCCCCAGTCTTACCCCGACTCATGTCCAAGAAGCCACACAAGTTTACTGAGACGCTCGCCACCACACTTCCCCGTGCCGCGCGCCGAGGAGCCATGTCGCCGATTGCGTCGTCGGAGCCGTTGTGGGTCCTGAAGCAGTTGGTTGAATCGGTGAGCCATGTGCACCGACCTGGCCCAATGGGAGGCTGAGATGCGCAGTTCGGCCGAGCCCAGTTCGGCGCGCAAGACGACCGCTCCTTCGTCCTTGGCCATCGCTTCGACCACGTTGGCGAATATGTACGTGACGACTGTGGCTACCTTGACCACCATGCTGCCCAATGCGGGCCAGTTGTGCCACTCTTTCCTATCGCCTCCCGCGGCCCAAGATCGAGAGGACGCAATTCCCCTCCTCGGTTCGTCCGCTGCGACCCAAACAACCATCGTGCCAGGCAGCGTGCCGCAGGGGGATAGCACCATGCTCGCTCCGCCTTCGACACTGGATCCCTTGGCGGCGATTTGGTCCGACATTGACCAGACCACCGACGCCTTGCACATTTCCTTGTTGACCACCGCACTGCAACCGCCCGAGGAGGAGGAAGCCGCCGACGCGAGCGCCGCGAGCGCGCCCGGGCAGCTCGCATCGCAGCGTTTTTGCTCATGGTCCATCTGCTTGCCAGGCGGATCAAGGTCGCTGGCGTCGCGCCGCCTTCGACCTGGACGGGCCAAGTGGCAAGTTTGCTCCTGCAAGATTCGCGCGCGGTCGTGCTGGCCGCCTTGGCGCCGGGTCATCCCCATGGCGGCGATGCGTTGCCGGACGCGGCCATGCAATGGATCCTCTGGTGCCTCGCTGCCGTCACCAAGACCTCCGAGCCATCCCCAGTAGACAGCACCACAGTTCTGACCCTGTCCCAACGCCTGTTTGCCTACCTCGGTTCCAGCCTCGGTTGGCCAGCACGCGTAGCGCTGCGCACCCTGCTCGCCCACCATGCTGGCTCGCTCGCTATTCACCTCCTCCACGACTGGTGCGAGCCCGAGGAGGCAGGTGGACGACCGGCGCTGGCGCTAGCGCTGGCCCGCGACGCGGCTGCGGCTCAGGTGCCCCATGGCGCGCTCTGGTCGCCCGAAGTGAGGCAGACGTTACTACTGCCGTCGGTCGAGGCGCTGGTGGCCACGGCGCTGCCCCCGGCCCGATGCCCAGGCGCCCGAGGCGACGCGCACCGCCGCTGCCTCCGCCTTGGTCCCGGTCCTGTCTGCCCGCCTGGGCGGCCTGACCGAGGCCGTGCACTGGGTCTACTTTTACCTCACCGCCGATACGCACGACACGGTGGGCCTGCGCGCAGCGGTGGAGCAGGTGCGCACAAAGGTGTATGCCCGGTGCAGCACGCCGTCCTGGGCTGGACACTGCGCTGGCGGGGATCGAGACGCCCGGGTGTGCCGAGGCGCGCTCGGCACTCGGCCTGCTCGACCTCGCCCTGGCCGCTTGCTGCCGGCGATGGAGGCGTGACGGGAGGCGTGAGATGCGGAATGGGATGGCGTGGCACACGTATGTATTGGCGTATGGATGGAGAGGTGTGATGAGATGAGATGAGATGAGATGAGATGATCGATGAGGCTGGTCCGATGGCGTTGGCATGCCACACCCGTTTAATTACACCCGCAGCAGCCCACGCCGCGTCACGTGACTGGTCGCATCCGTCCATCGATCTCCGACGGCGCCAGGTCACGTGCACACCCTGCTGCACTGCCCTGGGAACGCTAATGCATAATGGCACTGCGCAGATTTGAAAGTTTGCGGTGGGCCAGCGCCACCCTCCGGCTGCGTTCGGCGTCGCAGCGCTGGCCGGTGCGCTGCTATCAGATACGCCGCGTCCCTCCTCCCGCACCACCTCCGCCGCCCCATCGCCGCCACCACCCCGCCCCCATCCCCATCCCCATCCCCATCCCACCACCACTGCCAGCACCAC
The DNA here is from genome assembly GCA_003971905.1 of Moniliella sp. 'wahieum'. Lineage (NCBI taxonomy): Eukaryota > Fungi > Basidiomycota > Moniliellomycetes > Moniliellales > Moniliellaceae > Moniliella > Moniliella sp. 'wahieum'. The sequence continues at coordinate 8,519 of RSEE01000196.1, forward strand.
CGCACACCGCCGCCACCATCGCCACCACCACTCCCAGCCCCCCACCCCCCGCCTGGGCTCTGCGCCTGCCCCCGCTCCGCACCCCATGACTGCCCCTCCACCACCCCCCGCGCCCGAGCGCATCGGCTCCTACACCCTCGCCACCGAGATCGGCAAGGGCAGCTTTGCCGTCGTCCGCAAGGCCTACCACACTGCCCCCCCACGCACCGCCGTTGCTGTCAAAGTCGTCTCCCGCGCCATCCTCACCACCAAGCTCGTGGCCAGCCTCGAGGCCGAAATCAGCATCCTCCAGAGCATCACCCACCCCAATGTGGTCGAGCTGCTGGATTGCATCAAGAATTCCGACCGCATCTACCTCATCATGCCCTTCTGTCCCTGGGGCGACGCTACATGTACATCAAGTCCCACGGCCAGCTGCCCTCGTCGCCCCTCCCGTCGCACACCCGGTCACCGACCCCGTGTTCAGCGTCCGCGACCTCGGCGCCTCGGTCATGGCCAACAGTGCCCTCATGGCGTCGGCCCAGGACGAAAAGCAAGCCATTGATGCGCTCTGGGACGATGTGCGCCGTTTTCCTCACCCACCCGGTGGCGGACTGAACCCATGGGTGGTCCGCAGCTTCCTCTTCCAGCTCTGCAGCGCCCTCGAATTTATGTGGAACAAGCACATTGTCCACCGCGATATTAAGCCCCAAAACCTCCTCTCCAGCCGGCCGATCCCACCTTTCTCGCCTCGGGTCATCCGTTGGGCATCCCGCAAATCAAGGTGGCTGATTTTGGGTTTGCCCGACATTTGCCGGCTGCCTCTCTCGCCGAAACACTGTGCGGCAGCCCCCTCTATATGGCCCCCGAGATCTTGCGGCACGAAAAGTACGATGCCAAAGCTGATTTGTGGTCCGTAGGCGCGGTGACGTACGAGATGGCGTCGGGCAAGCCGCCCTTTCGGCGGCGAATCACATGGAGTTGCTCCGAAGAATCGAGAAGAACGACGATCGGATCCGCTTCCCTGACGAGCGATCCGAGGGAAGCTTTACCCGCGAGAACATTCGTCGCGCCGAGGAAGGCTTGCCCCCGCTAGAACGGCCGCTCGAGGTCCCAGCCGACCTTAAGGAGATCATCCGCGCCCTCCTCAAACGTCACTCTGTCGCCCGTGCTGACTTTGAGGAGCTCTTCCACTCCGTGTTGTCGCTTCCGGATCCGGGGCCGAGTTGGCTCGTGCCCTTGGTCGGCCCATCCCCGCCCCTCCTGCCCCTCCTGCCCCGTTGCCACAGGCCCCCTGCCCCTGCCCCTGTCCACGTCTGCCGCGCCGTCCTCCGAGCAGCAATATCCACCAACTCAACTGACTTCCCCTGCCCAGCGTTCCTCCCTGCCTCCTCCTCCTCCTCCTCCTTTGGCATCTACCGTCACGCACCGCCCTCCTCGAGGCCACTTTTGCCGTCGCCATCGCCTCCTGCCTTGCCTACGAACGTGGCCCCGCTCTCCTCGTATTTTCCTCGGCAACACGTTGCTCACACTGCCGCAGTCCCGATCCCGGGGGCAGTGCCCATCCCAAAGGCTCGCGCCAAGGCATCTCAGGCAGTCGATCAACCACATTCGATCCCCATGGGGGATGACACTGTTCCCCCCCTGCTGCGACCGATGGGTTCGTCAAGCTTGCTTGGTACACCTCCACCCTTGCCCGCGTTCGTCAAGCAGCCCTTTACGACGCCCAGCTCTCTGCCCGATGCCGGTGGTCTCTCATCCACTCGGCCTGGTTTTCCGCCTGCGTAGGACGACGATCGGGTTTCATACTGCCACTCCTTCCTCCCTTTCTCGTCCACCACTCACAAGCCGGACTTTGGTCTCTGGCTCTCAGCAACCCGCGGCCGCGTGCGCCCGATCCGGTTCAGAACAAGTCCCGGCTCTCCTCGGTTGCCAGTATTTCCTCCCCCGCGGCCTCGACTGGGTCTAACCAGGGGTGTGACCGGGGGGGTGCAGAGTTCGGGCTTGTCATCCTCGTCCACCAGCCCAAGCCGAACCCCCTCCGGGCCCGATAGCCCTGGACGCCAATCTTCGCGCGACACGGGGAGCTTGCTGGATGGAGAGTATGCTATGGTCGATTCCCGTGTGTCGGGCCCAGAGGAAGAGACGGAGGGAGAAAAACCGTTGCTGGCGTTTCCTGGTTCTTACCCGTCGTCGGCGCATGCAGCGGCAAGCGCTGCTGCCTCGGTGGCCGCAGCCGCCTTTGGCCGCACCTCCATCCGTCGCCTTAGTCAAATCCGTGCCCCTTCCTTTTCGCGCTTCAGCTTAGCAGGCCACCAATCTTCCTCTCCCGCCGGCAGTCCTACCACATTTGCCCAGCCCGCCCTCCTTCCTGACCGGTCACGAAGGGAGAGCAAACCGTCGCCCCGGGCTGGACTCGCATCCGCCCTCACCTCGGCCAAGCCCCCTTCCCCTCACACTCCCCCTCCCTCCCGCCCTCCACGCCCCGGGACATCCCTTCCGCTCGCACCGTGCCCCCTAGTGGCCCACGCTCCGGTTCCAGCGGGGTCCCTGCCGACCAGCCGGTCGACAGGCGAAAGAGGTTCGTCGTCAAGCACGGGAGCTACCGCGACGCCGACCTTGGCGGCGGCCATGGAGGGAGCGGGAGCGGGAGCGGAGCCCCATCTTCCACCGACCCCGGCTGTGCCGATTAGCACGTCATCTCAAGTGCGTCCCTTGCCGATCCCGAGGCCCGCTTTTGCGCTGCCGGCGCATCAGCGCCCCGCCTCTTTCACACCGCCGTTCTTCCACTTCGTTCTCTAGCAGTGGGCACAGTTTCTCCCCACGCATGCACCAAGGCCCTAGCACACACAGCTGGGGGCCAGTTTAGCCCCATCCCCTCTAGTAGCTCCGTTCCAACGGCCCACCCCATTCCATGTCGGGTGCCTCGGCTCCAACGGGCGGGGCCTTTCCCCCCTTGAGTGCCTCGCCAGGAATGACACCCGGTGGCCCCTCGAGCCGGAAGCCGAGGAAGGGGGGATGAGCATCTCTCCGTTTGGGTCCAACATGATGGATGGGCAAATGGTTCGGGGGCCTTCCTTTTCCCCTAGTCCCCGTCCTACCCGCCTCCACCTAGTGCGCTGAGCAGCTCGCTGACACGGGCCATGAGCCAGGCCTCCATCCGTCTGTTTGGTATTCCCAGCGTAGTGGCCTTGCGCAACGCCCAAGCGATCATGCAGGGGCGCACGTGGCGGAGTCAGAGTTACTCGGCGCTGGGCCGGGTGTGAGTACGCACAGCTTGCTTAGCGGCACTACCCCTCCCTTGGCTGGAGACGCGTCGGCGGTCAGCTTGGCGGGGGAGCCGGACCAGGCGGAACGCAACATGTTGGGACTGATGCTGGACTACTTCCACAAAGCTCATGTGCTGAGCGAATTGGCCGACTCGAGATTTACCGATCATTGGGTACGCTGCCGCCGGCCTCCCACTCAGAGGGAGCAACTAGCCTCCCGCCCGAATCGTATTGGCGCGACCCTGCCACACTCCCCACATTTTCCCCCGATGCTGGCGCCTATTGTGACAGCTGCACCCCCGCCTGGCGGGCGGTCGTCCTCCTCACTCAGCTTGGCATCTGCCTCGGTCGTGGCCAACGAAGTAGGTGTGCTGGCCAATGAGTCGGCAACGCCAGGCACCACCCCCGTCGTCTACCCCCTTTTTGCCCGCCGCTGTACTGGGCGTGGCCCCCACTTCTGTCTCTGCCTCTCCTTCCAACAGGTGGCCGACTCGGAGGCAGTGGCGGCCGAGTGTCTGCTTATCTACCTCCGTGCTGCCGCGTTGATTGACCGCGGCTTGCAGACCACGCGCGAGTTTCTGGATGCTCGCCAAGCCAATGGCTGGACCCGCCCGCCCTGCCCCGATCTGGTGGACGTACGTATCACTTTCCTCGGTGACGGAAGAAGAAGAAGAGTCCAGCTAACCCCGCATGTGTATGACAGTCTCTTTTGCGCTCAAAACCAGTTTTCAAGCGCTGCTGGAGCGGGTCGAGTATGTGCGTGCCAAGACGGGGGAGAGTGATGAGCTGCACCCGACGCGCAACATCAATGATCTCATCCTCACCATGGCTGTGGACATTGCGCGTGCCGCTGCATCGGACGAGATGAACCGAACTCGGCAGAGCAGCTCTGGGCGGGCCGAGTGGAACGCACAGGGCTGTATTGATGCTTACGATGCAGCGGAGACGCTGCTACTCTCCTTTCTCGAGGCCAACCTGGCCGACTAACCAGGCAACACGGCCTTGTCCCCTGCCACCACAGCGTTTATCGAAAAGTGTACGCGTATCCCCGTTTTCTTTCCTCCCCTTGCGATCTCTCCACGGCTCCCCTCGCTAACCCCCAACATTCCCCCCACCACAGACGTTCATTCGATTCACAAGCGCCTCGATATCCTGAACCAGAACATGGGCCAGACGACCTGAGTCACGCTCTGTTGGCCTTGTCCGCCCTTTCTTCATTTTGACACCATGCTCCCATGCTGGTCAAGTACGCCACTCTTTATCGCCCTGTCTGCACAGCAACGCCGTGCGTCCCCAAACGCACCCCCCCCCGCCTTCCTACTTCTGTTAGATGTGGTATTGGCTGGGGTATGGTTGCTGCTCCTCGTTCGTCCTCTTGTGTTCCCCCGCCCCGTTCGTCTCCTTATAACCCTTGACTCTCGCCCGCTTTTCACTTGGTTTTTGGCGCCGCCTCGTATCAACCCCTAAGCAGTGGGGTGGCCCTTGTTTTGTCATGTTCAGTACCCCATTTTTTCTTTTCATCCCAGTCTCCCACGATCCCCCCCCTGCCACTCTCGCTGACGCACCGTATTCTTGGTGCCCTATATTACAGGGTGGGCCCGCTGGCTAATTTGTATATCGCGTTGCTTCTCGTGTTCGTAGTTGGAGAAGGGGGGGGGGGGGAGGCAATGATGATGTCGATGATGCATAAACAAATTCTGGATCGTGATGGTCATGGCATAATATAGCCTCAATGACCTCATCACGACGTTATCGACCTTTCATAGTACACCGCGCCCGCTGCACGACAGTCAAGAACACTCGCCCGCCACATCTAGCAGGAGGCAGGAGAAGGGAGATGATCACTGGGCTGATCCCAGCGTCCCATTCGGAGCCAGATGGAGAGGCAGCAAGATACAATGATTCTGCCAATTTCGTTCGTCGCCTCTACACTGGATACGGCTGGCTTAACCTGTACTACGCCCCCCCGGACCTCAGTTGTACCATAAGCGCTGAAGTTACTGTGGATACCCGGATGCTGGAAATCGAAGAAGCTATTGGAGTAGGAAGGCAAAGCAGCCGGAGCACAGAAAAAGTAAGGGCTAGATGGGGAGGGTCACCCGCCGGTCACTTGGCCACAGAAGTACCAATCCATGGGCCGCTCCCGCGCGACTTCTCTCTCCCATAAAAGCAGTCCATGACTCCAGGCCTCACGTGCACTCACGCCAATGATGCCCAGCCAAAGAGCGGCAGGTAAAACATAGTGCTTCGGAAAGGCTCGAACTGGCGACCTCAGGATTAGGTGTAGGAAGCCACTCATACGGTCGTATGAGACCTGCGCGCTAGCCAACTGCGCCAACGAAGCTCGCTGCGTTATCACAGATCCCCTACAAGCGAGCTTGTACACCTCATCTCTAAGGCAAGCTCTTAAGCCTTGCGGCTAATACAGGCGACAAAGGAAGGGGTCCGACATTCAAGACAGCGGGAGCTATACACATATGTATGTCATAGCAGGCCCATCGTGCGCAGGTTGGTGCGCGTGATGATGTCACGGACAGCTTGAAGGACAAACGCGATCTGTTTCGTGTCTGTGGCGCACGTCAAGTAAGGGTAGGTGACCCGTTCCGTCCGAGAGCAGGAAACAAACTTGTTGGTCAAGAAGCTGGCTGCGTGTCTAAACTCCTCTGCGGGCTTGAGCTCAGCCTGAACCATCGGCACATAGTCTGGACAGTAGCGTTGTAATGGAGATTTGGGCAACTTGGCTCGGAATAAGTCTGTCTTGTTGAGGAAGGAGGAGGGCTGATTTGACAACCATTGCGAGTTGCAGATTGAGTCAAAGAGCGCCAGGGAATCGTGCAAGCGGCTGGTTGTGTTGTCTTCATAGAGTACCTGATCATATTCTGACAGGGCAACCATAAAAAGAAGCAGTCACCCCCTCAAAGCAGCTGATCCACTTGCGCCTCTCCGAGCGTTGCCCACCGACATCGACAATGCGGTACGAAGTCCCGTCGATATCGAACCTTTCCTCAACGACTACAGTCGTCTGCACCCGAGTTCTCAGCACGTCCTGGTCCGTCGGGATATATCCAGGCAAACCAATCCGCTCGATCGCATCAAAGTAGTACGCTGCTGAGTCGTTCAGCTGGAACTCATGCGAACGAGAAAATGCATGCTGCACCCCTGCATCCAACCAAAGGGTGCCAATCGCTCGAATTAAGGACGGGGAGAGGTGGAGTAAATCAAACTGTCCAGTTTTCGCCTGGATAACTTGTTTAGCTGCCAAGGCTGCTTCAGGCGATTGAATGGGAATGGCGAGAACCTCCATGGCCTCAAGCATAACCCGCATGCTCTCGAACGTGTTGGAAAAGATGACCGCCTTAAACGACTCCCGCTCCTCTGGTGTGTAGGGCCCACGATGGATCAGCTTCATTTGTTTGAGGACAGTTGACTTGCCACTTTCGCCGCTGCCCAGGAGCAGCATCTTGACAACCTTTCCCTCTGCTTCGCGCGCCTTCTTGAGCGCCATGTCGATCGCATGACTCCGAGCTTGGCCTTGATCTTGGGCCATATTGGAAAAGCGGTGGTAGACTGATAGAGGATCAGCCGTAAGTTAGCAGTTGCCGGCGAACAACCCCAGCAATGAACGGCGCTGCTTGTGACGCATATAGCGAATTTCTGCCCGGGTAGTTGAAGCTTGAAGTGGGATGCGGTGTTAGTGGAAGATGCTGGCAAGTGGGTGGTAATCTAAAGCCCCGCCGCTCACCTCCGCCACACCACCACACCGCAGGCGGGTGAGATCTGAGATCCGGTGGCCAGAGCCATTGCAAATGTGTGGATGCAGGCTACTAGGAGGCAGGCCTATTAGGCCACTTAATACGTGTACCCAACACTGTGTGGCAAATGCACATGGATGAGTCACACACACTGCGTGGAGACACGCCACTGATTTGTGGGGCCTAAGTACCCACGTGCGATAGTTGCGTGCGTGTTGTTGCATTAGACGGCGACGATGTGTGATGTGTGATGCATGATGCACCCAATGCGTGCGGACCATGTGAGCTACGAACCTCCGTGAGTCTCAGATCTCAGTACTGGCCGTGCACAACTGATAGGAGCTGAGATAAAGCTGGTCCTGTGTGCTTGTGACCCTTACCCCTCAGTCTGAGGCCTCTCAGATCTCAGATCTCCCCTCGGGCCTCAGGGGTTCAGGGCCTCAGAGGGCCTTCAGAAAAGGGTGGAGCTCGAAATTTGAAACTCTTGTAACCTGAGGCCTGAGAGGAGATCTCGGGCGCCAGAGCACAACGCCTGGGAAACACCAGGCAAAGGAGCTACATCTCGAGTAATGTCAGAGTTGACACTCGTCAACGGGTACGACACTGGGTTTGCTCTCGTTCATGTCGGAAGGGGTACGATCTGGCGGCTCCCCCGGGTTCCCCCGGGCTGTAATCTCTGGAGATATAAGTTGGAGCGCGGGGAATAAGATGGTGGTGTAGCCTCTGCTCCACAATTTTGAATTCTTGAGGAGACTCCCTGTGTAGCGGGCAGTGGCCTCCCGGAAATCTGATCGCCATCACTTGACCTGGTGAAAGGGCCCGCAGCCGGAGACAGCCGGGGGACCCGCTGCTCGCCAGAGTCAACATACCGAATACTCTGTAGCGCCGGCTCGAACTGCACCGGTGGGGGAAGCAAATGCCGGCATTTCCGGTCTCGGCAGCCTGGAGAGACGAGTTGTGTCTCGCGCGCGTCTGCTGCCACCGCCAGGTCCCTCCTCTCGTCCACAGTCCAGACGCGGGATGGATCATATGACTACACCCCATGAACTGACCCCCCCCCCCCCCGCCCGGCCCTTGGGAATGAACAGAGCAAAAGCAGCCGCTTAAGCGGTTTTCATGCATTACATGGCGACCGCTTGGGAGGATGGACGTACCAAGAAACCGACAGGGAACCTGTTACCGCTGCCACTGAACGTCATTCAAATACTCAAGGCGCAAGCCAGAGTCAACAATCAAAAACGCCCCACAACCAACACCAGCACAGACAAGTGGACGACGAGCACACACTGCCGCCTGTCCGCTCCATCACGCATTTGATGTGCCTTCGTCCCAGCGCACCCGGCGGGGCGGCTACCGCCCACCGGGCGTCTGTAATCTGCGGCGCGATGGGGGCAACCTTGGTTCAGCCTCACCATTTCCGAGCTACGACACGCTTTCAATGCAGTCCTGAGGGATCGAGCCTGCTACTTACCACCAATGCGAAATGTGAGTAACTTGGACTACTGGAGAAGGATACAAACAACGTACACACCAAACGCAGTTGACATGTTGGGCCCATTCTGAGTCGGAGACCTGAGAGCGGCGGGCACTGCGACCAAGCACACCACGAGGGATAACCAGTAGCAGTACTACTTCTCATTCTGCAGGTCTCATATCCCCAGCCTGACCCACACTCCTCGGGCTTGAGCGAGGCGATCTGCATGTGCGCATCCGCCTCTTCATCGGCGCCATGTCGCAGCAGATGCCGTTCAGGACTCGATCCACGTCTTCATAGTAGTCCTCAAGCTCTTGAGAAACCCGTCCGTTGTTTTCATGTACAATGCTCCCGGTGTCTGGGACGCGTTCCCCGCCATCATCCGAGGGCGTCGTTGCCGAGCGAGATATTTAATCTGGTGCCGAGGGAAAGCCTCCGCATCTAGCAGATCGATGGCTTGCTTATTCCATCGGCTGTTCGGCTCCGTCAAACGCAGTCGTACCTGTTGAGCGCTCTGGTAAGTATATCGCGGCAGGGCAAGGCATGAGCGGTTTCGTACATGATGAAAAATAGTGAGTATACCTGTGCCAACGTCATGCAGGGCATTGTGAAAGCGCATGACGCATCAAGTACTTTGACGTGGCCGTAAGACGGCAAGGAAAGAGGCGACAAGATGGGGTTGTCGGATGCAAACAGGCAACAGAAGTGGACAGATGTATCTCCTCCCGACACAGCGTACCTTGATAGAAATCTTAGCCGCATGTTGGCCGCCTCAAAGTTTTCTTGTAATGTCTTGCACAGCTCCTGCACGGTTGGCGCTACAGTTGGGAGGTACTAATTGGACATTGTCACGGCAGTGAGGAGTACCTCTGGTGAAAATATGCGGCCGGTGGGTCAAATACTGTGGGAGCTATGGCGGTTGGAAGTTTTGAGCAAGAGTGAACAAGAGGTGCAGCGCCTCGACGGTTGGCCCGACGGCCGTGGTGTATTAGAGGGAAGTGTAGCGGGAGGGTGGGACTACCGCTGTGCAGAGTTGGGCAGCGGTGGGTACAATACCTAGACATATTTGTCAGCATCAATTGGTGATTTTCAATTTGAAATCGGCCCCCACCTTGTTTGAAAAACCACTAGGTGAAAACCAGCGAGCCCGGTTGGTGAAAATTGTACAAGCTCTGGGCCGGGCCGGCGGGCCGACAGGCCCTGGCCGGTGACCGGCTGACCGCTGACCGTGCTGACCAACGCTCTGACCATCAGAAGGTGCTGCTGCTCGCATCACTTACCCCAGCACTGCCACCGCCACCGCCACTGTCACTGCACACCCCACCGCGCCGCCGCCGCCTCCAACGCACACGCCAGCCCTCCCACCCCCACTTCCACCCCCACTCCCACCTCCACTACCACCTTTACTCCCGCACCACTGCCATCTCCACTGCTACCCCCCCACTTGTTTTGCGACCCCCATTTCCAACACCAGTATGGTCGTTGCATGTAGAGTAGATGCCATAATAGGATGCCATTGGGCTGTAGCACCACCGCGTGCACGGCGCCTTGGGTCTCAGCTGCAAGCGGTCGTGTATTGACTTCATCGCCTGCCATAGCTGGCCCCATGCGATGGCTAGCAGCATACCAAATTGCAGCCCAATCGGTTGAGAAACGGCCGAGATGTGTCCATTTTGGTGCAGCGCGCATCGCTCAACACGCCGCCAAGTCGTGTCGCCTCTCGGTACGCGCATCAGCCGTCGATGCATGCACCCGCACGGCGGCAGCGTAATAAATTGTACTCCACACGCGTCGCGCTGCCTGCATTCTTTCATTTCCTCCTCTTTCCACGCCTCCCAACGCGCCCCTTCCTCCTCACGTCCCACCATCCTCGCGTTACCATGCCTGCCTTGCCTACGACGCCAGCTGCCACGTTTGACTGCGGAACACCTGCTTCGTCTCATCCCAGCACGGCCAGGCCTGGCAGCCAACATCGCCCCTTCACACCTTCGACCGGCCCGTCTGGTGCACCACCTCCAGCGCGAGCAGCATCCGACACGCCGTTGCCTCGCCGCATGGACCGCCCAGCTGCTCACAACGCGGCTTGCTCCCAGCTGTCAACCATCCCTGCCTCTCCTCGTCCGGGCACAGACACGAGCCCCACTCCGCCTCCCAACCCGACGCCTCTCCAGATCCTAGCACTTGCAGCAACCACGCAAGACCCGCGCCTCGAGGGCACACAAGATCCTCTGGATGAGCAGCCAGCATCCCCAGCTCCTGTTGCTGCACCTACCTCGCCGCTTTCATCTCCCCTACCGCCCTTGCCTTCTCCCACGCACGCCCCGGACACCATCACCACCCACATTCTTGTCCAAAGAGGGTTGCCCAAGCACAAGGTGACCATCCACCAAACGCCCAGCGTACGTCCTCTCCCCCCCTTTTCTCTTCCACCGGCTCCCAACCTGACCAAGCCTGTCGCAGGCTACCAATGCTCCGCCTGCTCCGCCTGTTCGCAAATCGCACAGAACGCGCGTCAGCACGCCTCTAAATGCAGTCAACTCAAAGGACAGGTCGCTGCCTCCATCTTCAATGATCCGTTCCATCTCATCCCGTCTCGCGATTGAACCACTGGGTCTCGAGTACCACCCCAGCTTGCGCCTTTTGTATTGCAACGTATGCAAATACTTTGTCCCCGAATCGCATATCTCAAGCAACAGAGTCAAAGCTTTCCGGGTCAGCGGCACACATCCCTTGATCAACCGCGCAAACGCCAAGGCTGCCCGCAACGCCTTTCGCATGTTCCCTCCCCACATGTACCCCCGCTCTGCTGAGCCCAAGGACTTTAGCACGTACCTGTCCGAGCCAGTCGACCGCATCGTCATTTCCCCTCCCAAGGAGGTGTGCCGCACATGTTTGAAGGTAGCACGCACCCACCACCCGCACGCCAAGCATGCCAGCACTACCGGCCACCACCCTCGTCCGCTCTGGCTTCCCCCCAACGAGTCTTGTACGACCTTACCGTTGCCATTGTTGGGCCCGATGCGCCACCAGCCGCGATCGATGCTGCGAGGCGCCTTGATGCAGCCGCAGCTGTCCAGTCGCCCCCTCCAACCAGCCCGGTGCGCAACCGAGGAACGGATGACGATACAACGAGCAACAGATCCCGAGAGAGTGACGAGGATACCAGCGACACCGAGCGGAGAGACGTGGATGAGGCCAGCGACTCCGAATCGGAATGGGACTGGGTACCAGCGCGCACCCGGCGACCAGCACGCACCCAGGAAGCATCCCCTAGCGAGGCAGAGTCGACCGAGGCAGGCCGGCCGACGCAGTCTCCCTCGCCCTCGCCTGCCCCCCCGCGGCGGCAGCGCAACGCCTCTCCACCAGCCGCGGCGCCGCCCGATCGTCCTTATCCCCGTCCCCTGCGCGACGCCTCTCCGCCACGGCGGCCTCTGCTGACGTATACCGACCTTACGCGGGAGGAGGGCTCGCCCAGCTTGATGCCTCACATGCCGGGAGAGGATCCGCTGACCATTGCGGATGGCGAGCATTTCATGGGCTCCTTCCCTCGCATGTGGCATGTGTCCGAGTTGATGGCCGGGTACCGCTGATGCGCTTGGCCGAGATGCGGTATCTGCCAAACATGAACCACGAACGCAAGCGTGCCAATAACAACCTGTACCATTGGGCCCGGGCGCTTCTCGCCTTTTCCCACCCCGTCCAGCATGCCATTGCTCCAGCCGGGCAAGAGTCCGAGTTTTCGTGCTTCCATCGCTTTGGCTTGCAGGTCCGTACCGACACGATCCGCAAGTACACCGGCTTGTTAGGCGACTGCTTTGTCTTTATGCAGTTGCTCCTCGGAGCGCGGGCGACGCTGGGCAGCACAGAGGAGCACCCGCTGGCCGACCTGGCCAGTCGCGTCTTGTCGATGCACGAGCAGGCCTTCATCCAGGCGCTGGAGGATGACGGCATGCCAGTGGGCGAGAGTGCCCTGGAAAGCTTTGTCGCCGATGTCCTTGCGCCGAACCCCTGGGAGCCCCCGGTTGACAATCCGGGAGCGCAGCAGCTTGACTATGACCCGCTTTGGCAGCGCCTTGCGATCTGGCTCGAGATGACCACGACACGGCCTTGGGCAGCGACCCTGGAGGATGTAGGCCCGCTGTGGCTGTTTGCCTTTAGCCAGTGTCTCGGCATCTGGTACCCTAGACATATGTTGTCAGCATCAATTGGTGATTTTCAATTTGAAATCGGCCCCCACCTTGTTCCAAAAACGACTAGGTGAAAAAGAGCGAGCCCGGTTGGTGAGAATTGTACAAGCTCTGGGTGTTGTGGGTAGGGTTGGGTAGGGTTAGGGATGGGTGGGTGTAACTTCTCAACTTTTTAGGGTTAGGGTTA
>RSEE01000197.1:0-18293 GCA_003971905.1 Moniliella sp. 'wahieum'
CCGGCGAAAGCCTCGGTCACTGCCAAACAGATAAACTTTTCGCCTGCAATCACAGGTTCCACCACCTCCTTTTTGAGCCAATCAGAACCAAAGTTGATCAAGGGGGGAAGGCCAATGACCAACCGCTCCCAAACCATCAGCAAGCCACGCGTACTGCAAATAAACGTTAGCCAAACATTCGCCGCGTGTGGACACAGTGGAGCTTACCATTCGGAAAGAACTCCTGGGTGATAACCAATTCATGGAATAGTCCCATTTCCTCGGCTTAATCCCAGCGAAGAGCTTGCGGCCTAGCAAGTGCTTTCCCGGACCAAGACGCATCGCATTGATTCCGAGCTCGCCCATCTCGCGCATGAGTTCGGGCGGGGGCCGCTTGCGAGAGGGTCCAGCTCCAGTGCGACGTCAACTAGGCGTTCCGTGACATAGCGCCTGAACTCGCGTTGGAGATGACGATGCGATCGTTGAAGTAAGGCGAATAGAAGTCTTGCGCAAGCCAGCTGGGCTCCCCATACGGCACCTCAGACGGCTTTCGCTCCAACGTTTGATCTCGGGTACTTCATCCTGGATGATGGCACCTTGATGCGCATGGCGGAGGGCTTGAAAAGCACATCCTGCCGGTGTGAAGACTGTAGAAGAGATCGGTACAGTCCTGGCCGGCCACTTCGTCAAAACGACCGCTCCGCCGGGTGGAAGTCGGCGCAAACTTGGTCACATCGTACACCTCGCTGTCGATGATGATCCAGCAGTCTTGTCCAGGCTTGTTGTGCTTAGCCACCTCCTCGCGAGTAACCTGCTTGAGCTCCTTGGATGCCATGGCTGCGTAAAGGGATGGGACGAAGAAGCGGGAGTGTCGTGGTGTGAAGGAAGAAGTGGGCAAGTGAGGGGTGGTGGCCGAGTAAGGATGGCGGCCGCGGGGAGGGTGGCTGAAGCAATCCCACTCCCCAACATTGCCTCGAGCCTTCGTGACTGAGGACATGTAGTGCGTTCAAGCTTCAAGGGGACTAGTTCACGTGCAGGGGCTTGATCTTGACTGGCGGGCGCTGTGGCCTGGGGGGGCACGAGGGGGAGGAGCAGGTGAGAGAGGTAAGATGGATCGCTGGCGCCCTGTGGTACGGATTAACCCACGTTGAAGCTTACAGCTCCCTACCCGTGCCCCGCACCACTTCAGGCAACTAGGGCCATGGCCGTGCGTTTGGCTGACAGAGGACTGACCTTGCCTGGCATGGGGGCAGTCAAGTGTTGGGGCCAAAGTTTTGGCAAATGGGGCCCATTTAATGGCTCACATTGCTGGGGTTGCATAGTTTGCTTTTAGATCTAAAGTGCCCCCGCGCCTGTGAGGTTTGCTGACGATGACCAATGGAATTAAGCGGGGGTGCGCGTCATCCATTCATAGCTTTGCCGTGTTCAACGTGTTCAACGTTCACTTCACTACCCGTTGAACGTTCGTTCAAGTGTCCACTCGACTGTATGTGAGTACTAAGTTGCTGAGCTTGAGCACAGGAATCCTGAGCGCCCTAGGGTAAATTTCTGGCGTTTCGCGTTGGTCGAGTTATGTGAATGATGAATGTCGGTCTGCTACGCGTTAAGGCCAACACGGGTATACTCAGGCTGTCAGGTCGGCTCAGGCCTTGAGCGCGACTGAGGCCTTGAGCCTGGCTGAAGCGGTGAAGCTCTGAAGATCTGAAGCTTGAAGCTTGAAGCTAAAGCTAGAAGTGGCATCATGCGTGATCGCATGTGATTTTCGACGTGTGGTGCCCCCAACCCCGTGACGATCTGGGCACGCCACCGTCTTCTCGCAATATTGGACCTCAATGTTCAATTAACGACCATTTCCGTCCCTCGTGTTCTTTGACCTCTTCCTAGGGCTTCCAGTAGTTGATGGGCATTCTGGTGGAACAGAAGAGGGCAAAGATGCTATCGATTCATCTAGCTGGTGTATGTTGCCGGTGTGATGCCCGCACGAAGATCGGCTTGGGCTCTTAACGGTCTCGGGGCAAAAAACCAGGGGAGTGGCCAGGGGGCTCAGTGGCTCAAGAAATCAAGGCTCCATTCCGCTCACCCTATTCCGCTGGCCGCGCACGAGGACATGCTCCCAAAATCTTCTCCTGGCCCCTCTCCTCTACCAGTAACAACGACTATGGCGTCGTTCACCGTGCCCCCCCTGCCCCCGACGGGCAATCTTTGGCCGCCAACGGAGGATATTGCCTCGGATGTTCCACAAGAGCTGAAGGGAATCCCTTTGCTCCCTTTACCATGTCCGACCCCGTCGGCCGTATCGCGGACTGGAACAACATCCTTGGCCAAGGCCAGGACGAACGCTCCCGCCGCCAGACCCAGCGCCCTGCTCCGGCCTCTACCTTGGCCAACTCTGTGACCGGAAACACCTTTGGATACACGCATGCTCAAGACGAAGCATCGTTCAGCGTAGTAACAATGCTCAGCGCCCAGGCGACCGTTCCAAGGGATTCTCCACCCGGGGCACTGCACGTTCTAGTGCCCGTGGTGGCCGCGGCGGCACCAAGCTAGGCGGATCTGCCCCTGTGTACACTACCGTGGCGGCACTGCTAACCGTGGCACCGCCCGTGGTGGCCGCGGTGGCCGTATGGGTGGTGGCGGTGGTGGTCGCTGGCGCGACTGGGACCGGCCGCAGCGGACGCGCGAGTCGTCGGTTACCGTTCGCTCCGCCTGGAAACCAGTGGAGGAAATTGAGTTTAGCCGGTTGGGCAAGTTGCGCCTCGACGTGCGCCCGGGTGCGACCCTGAAGGAGTACGGTGTGCTTGCTGAATACAACCGCACTTACGATCGTACGGCTACGGCGCGGACGGCACAACCGCTCAAACCCGTCGACCGGACCAAGTTCCAGTTGACCACGGCGGAGGACGAGTGCTGCAACAAATCTCCCAGGCCGCCCCTATTTTCCCTCCGCTGGACGAGGATGTGCCCATCTCGGCTGGCTCGGGCGTCATGGCACAGCCGAAGGCCCCAAGCCGCATCGTATCTTTATCACCGATGCAATTTTGGCTCTGCTCATGTGTCCCCCGTTCCGTCTACCCTGGGACTTGACTCTGACCGTTGAGGACGGCAATGTTCTTTGACAAACGGGATGGTGGAGCTCTGGATTACGTGACGGTTAACGAGAACGCTGCTGACCCTCCGCTGGAGCCGGCCGAGCTCAAAGACGAAAAGAATGAGGCGAATGCTACGATTGCGGCCGCCACTGCCGCGGCAGCAGCAGTAAGAGCGACCCGATCAACACCCCCTCCTCATTGGCTCTTGAGGCAACGTATGTCTTGCACAACTTTGCTTTCTTGACCGTCAACGAAAAGAAATCAGTCAAACTGCCTGATGGGGCATACCCCGCGCCCATCAGTCGACGATGTGGACCCCCCGCGGCAGTGGGTTATCGCTACCGTCAATTCGACCTGACTTCGGAGGCGGAGGACCCGATTCAATTGGTGGTGCGGACAGAAGTGGACGCATATCTCCCCCCAGCGGCAGGCAGCAAGAACGCCAGCTCGTCAGCATCAAGACGCTCAACGAGTTTGACTCTAAGGCCCAGGGTGCCGGCGGGGCGCCCGACTGGCGCAGCCGGCTTGACAGTCAACGCGGTGCTGTGGTGGCGACAGAAATTAAGAACAACGCGTTCAAGTTGGCCCGCTTTGCTGCTCAGGCTATCCTAGCGGACTCGGATGTGCTCAAGCTCGGGTACATTTCGCGTACTAATGCCAAAGAGGCTGGTACGCCACGTCATCCTGGGGACTCAGACGTTCAAGCCGCGCGACCTAGCGACGCAAATGAACCTATCGTTGGCGAACGGGTGGGGGATTGTGCGAACACTCGCCGATCTGGTGCGCAAGGAAGACGGCAAATACGTTTGGTCAAAAACCCGAACAAGCCTGTGGTCAACCTCTACAAGGTCCCCAACTCTTACCCTGACGAAGAGGAGAGCGAGGAGGAGGAGGAAGTGGAGGAGGAGGAGGCGAAGATGAGGACTACTAAAAGCAACGGTTTGTTGCGCCTGTTACATTGTACAACCCCAGCCTAACCGTTACGGCCATAGAACATGCCATAGTGCACAGGCCGCCAAAGAGATGCTTGCAAAGAACACGCAGCCCTTGTCGCCAAATGTTGCGGGAGCAGGCGGTACAGGGCGAGACTACGTGCGCTCAACCTATTTTGTAGGCAACACAAAGCCCGAAGCGGAATGCCTGATTCCGCCCATTCCCTTACTCAAGCGGGCTGATGCACTGATGCATGATGCATGATGACGTGATGACGAAAGGAGTCTGAGGCCTTTCTGAGTGTGAAGCTTGAAAGAGATGAAGCAGATTTGCCACCACCTGGATCTGTGCCACCACCACCACCCCTCATCCTCCCTTTTGTGGGTCACCAGGCGCTTGCTGCCAGTCGACTCGCCTTAGTAGATACCGAAATGGCGTCTGTTGAGGTGAGATTTGGGAAAACCATGGACTGCTCTGCATCCTCTGTCCTTGTACTGACCAGGCATGGCCGCGCGTTTTGCCCTTCGCAGCACCAATCGCATGTCCCGCAAGTAACGGCGGCGACAGGCGCCCCGGGCAACCCAGCGCTAGGGGAAAAGGCTAACAGTGGGGTGTCGATGCACAAGCCGTTTGCAGTGACCGCTCGTTTTGCTGCCGAACGAGGCGACCAGGAGAAGGAGGCGCAGTTCGCGCCTAACCTCAACGTTCATCTTATCTGCCCCGACTGCCAGATCAACCCTCCTAACCTGGCCGAAGAATTTGACTCGGGTGACATTGTTTGTGCGGATTGCGGTATGGTCCTGGGCGATCGCATTGTCGACACTCGTTCCGAGTGGCGTACTTTGCCAACGAGGAGGGTGACGACCCGTCCCGTGTGGGTGAGGCAAGCAACCCGTGCTGGACGGCCTGGTGGAAGGGTTGGATACGCGCATCGGCGCCCGGGATGGTAACACTGGTATCTCGCGGCAGCTGCAGCGCACAACTGCCCTGGGGCAAGGTGCCCAGAACCGCACCATCCTCGAGGCGATGGACGACATTCAGAGGAAATGCGACGCCATCCATCTTCCCAAGATGGTCAGTGACACTGCCAAACAGCTCTACCGCCGAACCGAGGAAGAGGGGTTGCGCGGGGGGTAAGAAGACGAGGCCAAGGTGGCGGCAGCGATCTTCATCTCCTGCAAGATTTGCAAGGTTCCTCGTACTTTTCCCGAGATTTGCGCCATCACCAAGGTGTCCAAAAAGTTGATTGGTCAAGTATTCCGCGAGATGCAAACCTCGCTGGATCTCAACAATGGTGCTCAGGGGGCGGGGGACCCACAACGGCAGTGGAGTTGGTGGCGCGTTTCTGCTCTCGTCTGGGTCTGGAAGGGCCAGTGGTACGGTTGACAGAGGATGTGGTCGCACGGGTGCGAGAGTTGGGCACTCTCGCCGGCAAATCGCCCATCACCATTTCGGCTGCTTGCATTCTATTTGCAGTCACCCTTGCGCTCGCCAGCCTCCTACAATCCGGGCCATCTCGGAGGCAGCCCAAGTATCAGATTCGACGATCAAATCGTCGTACCGCGAACTGTTGCGGTTCAAGGATTCGATCCTCACGCCTGAGATCCGTGAGCGGTACAAGAAGCTCATTGTTTTCGCGTCTGGACCAAGAGTGAAAATGGAATTCCGGCCTCGGTAACGTTGGCCGCTGACCGCAATCAGTTCGGCCGGGGCATGTTGCATGTATTACCACACCATAATACATATCAATGAATGTGGTTTTCGACTGCTCACTTTGAACGTAGCTAGCTCGGTCATGTGAAGACGGCATCGGGACGGTAAGATTGGTAAAGTCTTCTGAATCCGTGAGACGTCATCGATTGATGGACAGGGTAGGGGCTGATGCTTACAGAAACACCGATACTCTGGGAGGGGAGGAGCCCTCTGGGCAACTCAGGCCCGCAGTCGCCTATCCTCATCTTGGAGGGACTCGCAATAACACCCCCCCGCAGCATGATGTTACGAGCAGTCTGACGTAGGTATGAAGGCACCAAACACTGTAGAGGCTTTACCAAGATGAAATTTGGCCTATCGAACTGAGAGAGGCGCGATAAGGAAATCATTGTCCAAACTTAAAGATCACCTTGAGCTGCTCGACGGCAGGGTCTTGAACATTGGTCTCCTCAGCCGTCTCTTCAACGAGCTGGCCCGACTTGACAATCGTTACGTCCTCCTTCGGACGATCGCCATATAGCCAGTGGGCACTTTCTCAATGTACGAAACGACATCCATGCCGTCAATCACGCGGCCAAAAACGACGTGGCGTCCATTGTGAGCCAAGGGGTGGGCACGGTGCAGAGGAAAAACTAGGAGTACACGTTAGCCCGCGAAAGAGGTGGAAAGGAGACAAGCGACGGCGACACATACCTGAGAGCCGTTGGTGTCACGGCAGCGTTGGCCATCAACAAGACACCAGGCTTGTCATGGCGAAACTTGAAGTTTTCATCGGGAAAGCGGGCGCCATAAATGGACTTTCTCCGCGGCCATCGCCCGACGTAAAGTCGCCGCCCTGGATCATGAAGCTGGGGATCACACGGTGGAACTTGGAACCTTGGTAACCAAAGCCATGTTGCCCCGTGCTGGCTCCAGGAAGTTGGTCACCGTCTGTGGGAAGTAGCAGTTAGTAAAGTTATACGCGGTTTGGAGAGGGGGGGGGCATATAGCACACCTTGGGCACATCATTGCCTTACAGGCCAACGACAAAATGCGGGATTGGTTGCTCGTCGTGCTGCATGTCGAAGTAGACCTTGTCGGTGACCTCAGGCTCGGAGTCGGCAGAAACAACGCTAAAGAGGCCAAGGGAAAGTGCCAAGAAGAGGATGACAAGGACAAAAAGACATGCGCACGGGCTAGTTGGGGGAGGAGGACAACAGGGAGATCTTTGTAGGGAACAACAGCCAGTTCCTCCAGCGATTCGGCTCCGAGGCCGCAAGTCTCACCTCAAGTGAAAGTATTAATTATCGGTGAACGTATAGAATTGTGGTTATCTTGTTCGCCGGGGTGCGTCGAGCGCTGCCTGCACGCCTGTGAAGGGCCACTGGATGGCTGTCCAACTCATCGGGGTACTGTGCTGATCTACACATCTCCCTTCGCCTGCTCTTTGACTCTTCAGAGCTTCAGCGTTTATATCCCCACAACATTTTTCAAGAGACGATTATGAGACAGGGATGTCAGCCCGGGGCGCCTAAAAGGAGGGTTTGGAGGGCCTGCTCGGGTGCTGATGATCTTTTGATTCTGGCGCCGAAGGTCCTGTTGCTGGAGTGGTGGACCAGCCAGCCAACCAACGGATATGCCTTTTCAATCCCTTCTCCCCCCTTTGTCCAGCCAGCAGCGACCCAGCACCATCAGAGTCAGTCTTGAAGGGCTCCTTTATAATTTTACCCCGGGAGAGACTGGGGCGGAAGTAAGGCAAAGGCGGAACTAGCAAGCGCGTAGACAGGCCGAGCGCACAGGTGTGGGTGTCCAACTGCAAGTGGCCCAACGGCACTCGACGTGTCGACCCGACACAGCCATTGCCCCTAGTTTTCCATCCTGCTATCGCCATGCCACCAAAGGCCGACTGGGAGAAGTACGACAAGCCTGACCAGGACTCTACTGAGGACGATGGTCCCATTGTGCCTCTCGACGAAAGCGACATCCAGATCCTCAAGACCTACGGCCAGGGCCCCTATGCCCGTGCGCTCAAGGACATTGAAGGAATCAACGACGTCCAGAAGCGCATCAACGACAAGATGGGTGTCAAGGAATCTGATACTGGTCTTGCCCCTCGCAACCTCTGGGATTGGCTGCCGACAAGAAGCGGCTGGGAGATGGGGCACCTGCAGGTTGCCCGCTGCACCAAGATTATTCGTGGCACTCCCCCCGAGCCGGCAGCCGGGAGCCAGTGGTAGCAGCGGCGCCGGTGGTGCGGGGGTGAGAGCCCGTTTAAGCGATCTGATGAACTCCATGTCGCCATTTGGACGTTCGCGCGGACCAACAGTGGATGAAGAGGACAAGTATGTGATTAATATCAAGCAGATTGCCAAGTTCGTCGTCTCTCTCAACAAGAATGTGGCACCGACGGACATTGAAGAGGGAATGCGTGTAGGTGTGGACCGCAACAAGTATCAGATCATGCAGCCACTCCCCCCCAAGATTGACCCTAGCGTCACCATGATGCAGGTGGAGGAGAAGCCCGACGTCACCTACTCGGACGTTGGCGGGTGCAAGGAGCAGATTGAGAAACTGCGCGAGGTGGTCGAGACGCCACTGCTAAACCCAGAGAAATTTGTTGACTTGGGCATTGACCCACCAAAGGTGTGCTGCTATATGGGCCACCGGGACAGGGAAGACACTATGCGCCAGAGCGGTGGCCAACAGGACTGACGCCACTTTCATCCGTGTCATTGGTTCGGAGCTGGTCCAAAAGTATGTGGGCGAAGGGGCAAGGATGGTGCGAGAGCTTTTCGAGATGGCTCGATCAAAGAAGGCATGCATCATCTTTGACGAAGTTGATGCGATTGGTGGTGCTCGGTTTGATGATGGTGCTTGTGGTGGGGACAATGAGGTCAGCGGACCATGCTGAGCTCATCATCAACTCGATGGGTTTGATTCGAGGGGAAACATCAAGGTTCTATGGCCACAAACCGACCTGACACTCGACCCGGCCCTGCTGCGCCCAGGACGGCTTGACCGTAAGGTTGAGTTTGGCCTGCCCGACAACGAGGGGAGGGCTCACATTCTGCGCATTCATGCCCGTAGTATGTCAGTCGAGCGCAACATCCGGTTTGAGCTAATTGCCCGTCTTTGCCCGAACACAACCGGGGCGGAGCTTAGGTCGGTAGCAACAGAGGCCGGCATGTTTGCCATCCGCGCCGCCGCAAGGTTGCTTCTGAGCGGGATTTCCTCGATGCGGTGGAGAAGGTGGTACGCCAAGGCTCAAAGTTCTCCTCCACCTCCTTGTACGCACAGTACAACTAAGCTCCATCTTTCTCATTCCCTGCCCCCGCCCACGCTCCCCTGTTCTTCCTGGTTCGTAGCTTCGTAAAGAGCTGCCAACTATATCGCCGCACGTAGCAAGGTGTAAGAAGCCGGCCAACTCGACAAGGGACGCAATGACGCCCCACACAAAGAAGGAAATAAGGCGACGAAATACATGATGCCGTATTGCCCACGGGAAGGGAAGAGTAGAAAGGAACCGTGAGGCATTAGGGGCAGTTTCGACTTAATACAGATCGCCTTCGTCGCCATGTTCGGCAAAAGCGTGTGTCCGCTTGAGCACCGCTGCATCGGCTGCATGGGGGCGTGCGGGCCTCGGTCTCGGCGCGACGCATCTTTTCCAAATCCTTGTCGGTAAACTGGCCTGGAGGGAAGGGTGCAGCAATCTGCGGAGGCACTTCATCTTCCCGTTCCAGTCCACCTCACCCAGCACACAACGTTTTCCCCGCGCACGAGGTAAAACCCAATGGGATTTCCCCGTACTGTTGGCCCACGTAGACGCAGCCACTGTGTCCTGAAGGATCAGTTGGCTACCATACCCCGCACAGTTAGGATCACATCAAGAAAGAGAAAGAGACGAGGGAAGATCTCACCAATTGGTCGTATGATGAACGCAAGACACCGACGTACTTGCGGCCGTCGCGGAGGACGGCAATGACCTTCTTGTCCACAATCTCAGAGAGGGCGCCCGACGTGGTGAAGGCGATATTGGCGGCGAGCGCGCGGCGCGCATCGACAGCAGCATCCATGGCAACGAGGGTGGCAGGCAAGCGCTGCACGAGGGGGTGGTTGCAGGACAAAAGCGGGACTGGCTGAGCGTGCCGTGGCGGGCTTGTCGGTTGCGATGAGACCCAGCCCGCGCCGCCGACGCGGAAAATCCCAGCCGAAAATCGAAGAGAAACGCGATGAACATTGCAAGCCGGGGCTGATTTTTTCGGGTATTTTTTCCAAGCGAACTGGGCTGCCAAAACGACGGCAAATGAGGTGCCGACGAGAGAGAACACTACCTGCTCAGCGCTCATCCGTCCCCGCCGGTGTTGTATACAACCGATCGTGGCACTTGGGCCCCCTCCTTGGAATCAAGTCGCGAATAACGCGGTAACAAAAAAAGAAAAAAGACTGGTTGCAAAAGGAATCGATCACGGGGAATGTCCGCAAGTAACTTGCAGGTACGAAATCAGGCACCAAGGTGGTGAGAGCGTCAAGCGCCCAGTGAAATAACTACGACCTGTCCGGTTGGAAAACATGCTATTTTCAGCTGGGCGAAGCATGATGATTAACGGCCCCAATCTCATCTCTGCTGCTCCTCCCTGTACATGTCCTCAAGCTCGTCTGTTGCCCCGGAGGAGACATCCATCCGTGGTGGTTATCCCGCGAACCCAACTACAACAGGCCCGGTAGCGCAAGCCATGAACACGTTTCGCGGCTACTCGCCTTCAACCACTGCATGCTCAGAAATGAGCCTCATCAATCTCTATCGTCTGCCTGGTTCGTCCCATTGAGTGCCCAAACGGACATACTACTAACAATGCAGCCACATGCCCTTATTTTCGCCTCACACCACCTGCCAATGGTCAATGCTGAAGCGATCTTTTCCTCCGTCTCGCTTCCATTCTCCACCGGTACGCTCTTCTCGGCCACTACAAAATATCACTGGAAACCGTCCAGACGTCCAGCGCTGGTGATCTCGATGATCGTGGCAAGATTGGATATAGAAACAAAGGGAACCAACGTTTTGGTATGGCTAGAGGAAAGGAGGGGGGGGGGGGCAGAGGCTGTTCATAGGGTCCGCAGCGCCGACCTAGGACCGGCCTGGGCACAAGCACCACGAACAAGGCCGGGTCGTAGCTCGTCTCGTGCGTGAAAAAAGGGGAGAGGGGCGTGTTTAGAAAAGGGGCTTGAGGGGAGGGAATCCAGGTAGGGACGCAAGGAGAGAAAGAGAGGGAAAAGGGACCAGGAGAGAGGGGGTGAGAGCAGAGGGTGTAGGGGGCTGGCTGAAGCAGATGCAGCTAAGGAGAGCCGGTGCTCGTGTCAATTAGGTCGACCATCAGGTCAGAGGCCAAGGCGGCCCAATGAAGACGCTGTTGCTCGGGCGTAGGTTGTTCCGGGGCCAAAGGAATATGGGCTCCAACCGCGGCGGCGGCAGCGGCGGCAGAGGTGGCGTGAGACGAGCTGGCAAACGTACCACACGTCAACAGGCCAATAAACCCGCTCTCGACAAAGTAGGCCATCACCCCGCCTCGGCGCCCAGTCTCAGCAATCTGAGCGGCAAAGACTGGTTCGCGCAGCGCCACCGCCACAATCCGCTCCACTGCCGAAATGAGCTGCACATCTCGGCCGGCACTGAGACATGCTCAATCGCCCCCGTCAGGCGATCATAGACGATGGACACGATCGCGGGTTTGAGCTCGGTAAGGCGGGCGAGGAAAGTGTAAAGAATCAAAGCCTCTTTCTCCCCTTCGGCCGTCTCCACGAGGACAACGAGCAAAGCAACGACCAAAGCACCGTCTTGTTGTCCACATCCCCCACAACGGAGACAGGTCCGTCACGCGCATTTCACCCGACGCTCCCGTATGCATCACGCCTTCGCGGGCCAAGAGGGATGGTCCGACCGAGGCAAGTCCGGCGGCGGTCAAAAGCTTATTCAGACCTCGTTCCGTTGTTGCCTCTGAAAGGAGGGCGATGAAGTAGGCTACGCTCGTTGCCTGCACATGGGTCCGGACGGGGCCGGACTGGGTCCCGGGCCGCGAATCATGGGGGCCCTTCTTGGTCGCCAGCTTGGCCTCGTCTTCGGATGAGATGCGGAGAAGGGTATAGAGCAGCTCCCTCGTCTGCTCTGCCGCCTTGGGCTCGCGCAGGCCCTTGACCAGGAGTTGCCAGGGCAAAGCCAAAGTGCGCACCAAAGTCAATTCCGCACGCATCATCCAGACGACATGCTGCTTCGCCAAACGGTTGTCGCTCGCGGAGCAAATAGGTATGGAGCGGCTGCGATTGCAGCGAGAAGGCCGGCATGCCCATCGAATCGGTGAGTGGCGGGGCATGACGAGCCTCATCCAGCACAGTAAGAATGGAAGCGAGAAGGTCGAGGGCAACACGGAAGATGGCCACTCGGCCCACTTGAAGCATGGCGATCGCGATCCAAAACAGCTGAGGGATGCTGGCCGAGGTGCGCGGCAGGTGATGGGCCAGGCGAGAAAGACACAAGAGCAAACTGATCAGCATCTCCTCCGTGCCATGATGCGCCCACTCAGCCAGGGCCCACGCAACGACACTTGCACTTGGTACACCAGGTCGTCGTCAATCTCGCCTTGCGATAGGCTGCCCAAGAGCACAAAGGCACGAGTTTGGAGGTAAGGGTTGAATTGGAACGCTGCAGCCGTGACCAAGCTGGTCAGCCGAGCCCGCCAAGCATTCGCCGTATCAACCGAGGGGGCAGCCATGTCGGGCAAGGCATACAGCCGCTCGGCCAGGACAGCCAACTGGGCTGGGCCCAACGGCTCGCTCGGGCACAAGTCGCCAGTCCCGTCCAATTCAAAGGCACGGGCGCCATGACGGGGCAAGCCGAACAATTTTAAGGCTTCGTCCGAGCTGAAAAACTCCAGTTCTTGACGTAGCGCCTCGACTTGATTCGGGGCCGAGTTGATTGGCTTCTCCCCGCGCGCCACCCCATCGTCCGTACAGAGCGAGTGGAGCAGGTTCAAAACACAGCCTTGCACTGTTGCCCGCAACTTTTCCGGCCCTGTTCCTGCCAGGAGCAGGCAGACGTGCAACGTTTCAGGGAAGAACATCATCGCTTCCCATCGGCTGGTGAAGGAGAGAACCATCAGCATCCGCAGCAGCACCGCCACCCCAGATCCAGCAGGCGAGTCGATCGCGTTGGTGGTGCCGAGTGCGGTACCGACGTGGGTCACAGCCTGAGCAGAAAAGCATGTCAGAATCCCTGAGCCAAAAGGAGGGGTGGGGGGGGGGGGGGGGGGTGAAATGAAGCAAGTAAAGCAGGGAGGACATACGATACGGAGGCGTGCCAGCAGCTTGCCGCGAATGTTGGCCGAGGAGAAGGCAGAAAACGTGTCAATGATTCGTTCTGCAACGGCTGTGTGGACCCAAGGGTCACTGCTCGCTCCACTGCCACATCCAAAAAGATGGGAAGCAATTCGTCCATCTTGTTAACGTGCATCCAACCCAACGCTGCATCAGTACAAACAACTGGAAACGGGTACGTCAGTATAGGATCCAAGCAACGACACAAAAAGGCAAAGCAGCAACAGACACGTACCTCGTCCCTTTCCACCGCAAGCATCAAAAGGGAGGAAAAGAAGTGCTGAATGAGCTTGACGTGCGCCGCGCGACGCGGGTTGGCACAGCGCAAAAGACTAGGCAGGTTGCTCAGCCAGGGGGCCAAGTACTGCAGCGCTGCCGCCTGCTGGCCCGAACCTGCCGCCTCGGGCGCCAAGGCCATACCTTGAGCAAAGGAAAACGTCACGGCCAGTGTCACCGCCGCCGGTGCCGAGGCGGCAAAGTCGCGGCTCAGCTCGACCGACAACGAGGCGGCGCGGGTGGGGAGGGCGAGGCGAGGAACAGAGAAGAGCTTTCCTTTGGCAATCTTCTCTCCTTCTTCCTCCTTGCCCCGCGACCGAGGAGCGACCAAGGCAGGGCAGGACGTGAGAGCAGATAGCAGCGAGTAGCTCCCCATCCGAAGAGGGTACGAGTCGGCAGTCAAATTCAGCAGTGCCGCATTCAAGGCCATTCCCGGTCCAACCAGCGGGAGCGACGTCAAGTCCATCGTCGGCACGGGACGGGGGGGCTGCACGCCTCCTCCCGCCATGCCAGCAGCCCGGACAGAGGCAACAATGTCCACCACCGCCGCATAATCGCTCGAGTGCAGAAGCCAGGGCGCCATCGGGGCACGGAAGGTAAGCAGGAACGCAGTCTGGGTCGGGTCGCTGACAGCGGGGCCAACAGGACGAATGTCACCCAACTCCCCGAGCGGGATCACCTCGGCACAAACGCCCCTGGTCTGCGGCAACACCTCTTGCGGCTTGGTATCCTCAATGCAAAGGAAAGCGCCGCCGCGCGCAACGTAACGGGCACATGGGCGCCCGTCGGCCGTACCACCGTTGCCTTGGCCCGAGCGGTGGAGAGGGGCAAAGTGGCAGAGGAGCTGGCCTTGGGGGGGGGTAAAGCACAGTGCGCGTCGCCTCCCACAGCGCCAAGTGGCGGGGGAGATAAAGGCCTCGACTTCGGACAGGGTAGTGCAAGCATGCACAGACGCTTGGGCCAACAAGGCTTGGACGGGATCCAGCGAGCCGGGTGCAGGCGAAGCGTGGTGCCTTCCGCCGCCTTGGGAGGCCATGGAGCTGGTTTCGGATGGCCAGAGCAGCTGCGCCGCTTCCCGCAGCATGGGGTATGTTGACCACCAGCACCGTCCGCACCGCCGCACGCAGGGTCGGGGGCGCAATCAGGGCAAAGTAGAGCAAGGCCGAGTAGGGGAGGAAGTTGTGGGGGCCCGAGGCGGTGAGGTCGAGGACAAGGTCAAAGCCGAGGTCGTTGTTGTGCGCACCAAAGTTGCTAGGAGCGGGGTAGGTGCCTTGTCCCTCGGTCAGCGGGTCCAAGAGGGAGCACGCATGCGCCATCAGGCGGTCAGGTCCACCTCGGCAGCCGGGACAAGAGCG
This sequence comes from Moniliella sp. 'wahieum', assembly GCA_003971905.1. Taxonomy (NCBI): domain Eukaryota; kingdom Fungi; phylum Basidiomycota; class Moniliellomycetes; order Moniliellales; family Moniliellaceae; genus Moniliella; species Moniliella sp. 'wahieum'. Next base: position 14,690 of record RSEE01000197.1, read on the forward strand.
GCAGTATAGTACACCACAGGCCGGCCGGCGCGCGAATCGGGCCCGACGCGCAAGATGGAACGCAAGAGCGTCTTGTCGGCCGCCGGCACTGGCATGCGCGACCGACGAAGCATCAGGTCCTGGTACGCCTCTTGCGCCAGCTCGGGCTGGGCAAAGAGAGGCACAAGCGCATCCTTGGCTGGGGGACCAGGTGCACCGGATCGTTGGAGGAGCGCAAGCAGCTGCGGATACAGCGCCCCGGTCTGCTCGGCCGTCGCCCGCTTCCCGCGCGAAAGCAACTCCGACGCTCGTACGGCCAGCTCCGTGCCCAACTTTTCGCTGTTCTCCCACAGGTAGCGGTGCACCGCCGCTGGTCCAGCCAGGCGTCGGGGTCCGGGTACCCGAGCGAAGCGAGAGCCAACGCCGATTCGCCGGCTCCCATCGCCCCGCTTGCCAAGCCATCGTCGAGTGCAGGGAGGGGTGCGTTGGCCACCTGGTCCAAAAAGTTGGTTACCCTCCAAACGTTGCGCTTGAGGAACGCATTGAGCACCGTCATGTGCAGTTCCTTGTGCCCGCCAAACAGGTTGTTCGAGGCCAGCGTCTGGAGATCTTGGACACGAGCAAAAGCGTCCGGCGCGTCCCGCCCTCGAGCGCGGGGTCGAGCGTAAGGTCAACCAACTGCGGCGCGACAATCATGGGAGAGATGAACCGGAGAAAGATGAAGCCACCGACGCCCTGGTGAACCGCATGCGGAAAGCGATCCAGCATCAAGGTACGAATCTGAGCCGCCAATGCACGCAAGTCGCTCGGGATCCTGGCCGCCGAAGTACAAATCGCATCGACAAAGGACTGGGCCAGCGTCTCGAGGCGGGTTTGCCGCGTGGCCAGCGCCCGCGCCGGCTCTTCCCCCAGCCCGGGAGGCAGGCGGGATGGGTCAATCTCACACGCATCGGCGCCCGCCGTCCGAGTGAGGTTCTCCACGTCAACCAGCAGTGGCCCGAGGAGAGAACGGAGGTAGGTGTAGCCGTGCATGCGAGCGTAGAGGGAGAGAATGCGCGTGCGGAAGCTGTTGGATCGCAGCACCATCTCCTCGGCCGTTGTCAGATCCACCTCTTCCCGCAGCGCTAGGCACAAGAACGGCACCGCCTTCCCACGCCCGGACAGCACCGAGAGCAACATGCGATCCACAGGCTCGGCCTCGGGCGCACGTGGCGCCTGGGCCACCGCAAGCGCCAATTGCATCCCCCCTCCCACGAGCAAATCCATCATTTGCGCCTGCACTGTCGTCAAAGAGCCTAGCCCATTCCCATCTCCCCCCGCTCCGGGGGTCCCAGCTTCCTCGGCGGGCGGCAGGGCAAAGCTGCCCCCTTGGCCCAGCACACCCGCCAAGACTTGCATTGCTGCCGCGCGATTCGGCACGTCTCGGTCGTACGTGAGAGGCACGAGGAGCGTCAGGGCAGCATCGGCATTGGCTGCGCCCACGCGAGCCAAGCAAGCAATCGCCGCTTCGGCCAACGGCCGGTCCGCCCCGCTCACTCCGGTCCGCCAACGCGCCCGGGCCCGCACCGGCAACCGAGGCCGCATCGTGCAACGGCAAACACGCCCTCCGTGCCACGGGCAGCAGCGCCCGCAACAGTTGCGCGTACACCCTTGTCCTGCCTTGCCGCGCACTGTCGCCCAACCGGAGCGAGGCGTCGTCGGGCCGAAGGGTCAGACCATGAGCCAGCTCGGCCGCAGCGGGCAAAGCGGCCCGGCCAAGTCCCGGGCCAAACGGAGTGTGCTGCCCGACTGGTCCACGGGCTCGTCTGTGCTCCAAGCGACGAGGGCATGGAGCAAGTGGTTTTTCACCCGCGCCGCATGGGAGAGAAGGAGCAGGTCCGGATGGGCCAGCACAGTACGAGCCAAGCTGGCCAGGGAGGTGCGCACTCGCATCGCTCGGTCATCGGGAACCAGCGCCGTGGCGTACTCGGCACACAGGACCAGCAGCGGGCCCAAGTCAACCAGAGGCGCATCGGGGGCCGGGGCAGTGGCCTCAGCGACAACCCGGGCGGCCAAAGCAAGCAGGACCGCAACGCTGTGCTCGACCAGCCGCGTGTTGGGTGGCACAACGTGGGGCAGACCATCGGTCGAGGCGGTAAAAACGAGCGCAATGGCAGTGTGGATGTGAGTGGCCAGCGGGGCAGACAGACGAGGAGACAGGTCGGTCGAAAGCGTTTCCTTGATCTTCTCGCGAACGAGCAAACTCTCGCTGCTCAACAGCTCCACCGCCGTGTGAAGGAAACTGTCAATCTGCGCCGAGTCGCCGCTCTGGAGACAGGCGCCGCCAAGCGAGGCAAGCAGCCCGCCTAGGTTGTGCCAGTACGTCACCTTGTCCTCCGTCGCGTCCGCCTCAGGCCGGGCCACCACGCGGGTCAGCCCCGTCCAGCGGCGATGGGCCTCGCTCCATGCCCGCTGTGTCGCTGCATCCGCCACGGGGATGGCGCGGAGGGCAGCGCGAATGCGGCGCTGCTGTGCCACCCGCCCAACATAGACCGTGGAGGAAGCAAAAGTCGTCGTACAGGTGCGCCCAATGCCCACTTCGCTCCCATGCCGGCTCCTTGCCAAGGTCGGATTGAGAAGGGTGAGCAAGATGCTGAGTCAACGCTTCCCCAAGCGCCATTGCGTCCTGGCATACGTCCGGGTCAGGCTGGCTCAACGCCATGAGCAATGCTGCATCCACCACCGATAATGTCCAGCCCGCCTCGGCGGCATGGAGGGCGACCAGAGCATGTTCTGTGCCCTGCATTGACGCGGGGGGCTCGGCACGGGCCAAGTGCGCCTCGGCCCGCACGCACATCCAAAGCAAGGAGAGTGCGGCCTTGGCCTCGGTGGGCGTTGGCGCCCGCAACAGCCGCTGGGCAAAGATGCCCCACGTACCCAGCCCGGCCAGCGCGCGTGCCATGGCCTCGGCGCCTCGCTGCGTTGCCCCGAACCAGCAGCCTTGGCGCTGTGCCACACATCTTGCAGCAGAAAACGTCGCGGCGGGCAGGCGGAGCATGCTCCAGTTCCGCATCGTCAACGTGTACGCCACCGACCAGAACAGAGCCAGGGGGGTATCGACCGAAGCGCATTCTTGCAGGAACGGCTCGGTAAAGACCACCTTGGATCCGCCTTGCAGCGTCGCAGACCCTTGGTTGCCTACCCCTGCCACAATTTGCGGCGGTGGCGGAAGGGGCGCCGCATCTTCGACCCAGAGCGTGCGACCAGAGCATCGCATCCTCGTTCCATACCAGCAACATCCTCAGCACTTCCAGCTTGGCTCCCGTCTCGTCCCGTGCCGCCGAGCCTGTCGTGCGGGGCGATTCGATGGAGGAAGATTGGCCGCGGCTAAAAGGTCGCTTGCCGGAGTTGGACACCGCGTCCCCGTCCACCGCTCGGGAGGGGAGGCGACGAGGCGGGCGCGAGTTGCCAGAGCCGGCAGGGTGCGTACGGGGAGCAGCGTGTGCTTGAACACGGCCCGGAGCGCCGGCGCCAACGGCAACAGAGCCCGAACCGGTCCCGCACTCGTACTCCCACCTCGCCCGATCGGCAAGAGGAGGGTGAGCAGAGCTTTGGCCACGGCCAACTTGGCGTAGATGGAGGTATG